>DWLS01001333.1:0-22370 GCA_018246255.1 Pachliopta kotzebuea | reverse complement strand
TATCTATTAACTTTTAACGTATCACAAAATCAACTTATATTTATTGTTATAAAATCAATTGATTTTATGAATTACATACGTTTCCCTTAACATATATATATATGGTAACAACGTTCTGAATTTATTAATTTTATGTTATTTATAATATTTTTTTTGCGAATACATCGGGCAACTATTACTATATAATATCAAAACTATAATTTTCACACATTCTTAAATCAAGAGTAAACGAATGGTAAATATAAAAGTTTGTGTGCACTGAATACAGAGTGACGTCACTCTGTATGTACGTATGTAAGTATATGTACAGTACAATGACGCTGTTCAAACAGGAATGTATTAGCAGGCCGCCGCGAAATGCCTAATTACACAAAGATAATCTCATACTGACGCTACCATGCGGCCTCGTGCTGTGCTGCACACCTTGAACCTGATGGTAGGATATATTTAATACACCAGACAGTCTCACCTGATGGTAAGTGACACACTTGCCCATTTGCGGCCCTAGTTAAAATCAGACACTGGTTATAGATTTCCATCACCAGAGACCGTCTAAGTAGGTACCACTGCAGCTTCTGTTCCTACCGTCAAATAGTAATTACTGAGTTGCTTTTGAAGGGTGCTGTATGCTAGTGAAATTACTAGGGTAACGAGTCAAGTCTCGCCTCAAAACGAGCGCAATGTGATGCTGTGTATACCATCTTATCCAATCCATATTGCCAAGTCTTATTTTATTTCATTGTACACCGTTCGTTTTTTATGAGATTTTATAGCTGAAGATGGAGTATAGATCTTTTGTAGTAAGATGATGACGATGATTACTGTAATTTTGTTGCCACGGGAAGTCTTATCACCAGGCAACGGCGTATTTATGTATTACATTAGATTATCTACCGGAAAACGGCTATTGCCTTTACGCCTTTCCAAGGATCTCCACGCAGAACTTATATTTAATTTTTTTTTATGAAGCAAATATAAATGCTTGACCACGATCCCACCTGGTGTTAAATGGCGATGTGGTCTGAGATGGTAAATAGCATTAATTTTGTACAAACTGCTAGCTATTCTTTCTTGATTTGAAGACGCCCACATCGTACTTGTATGGGAACACTGACGCCGTCAAGTTGTTCCACTCCATAGCTGTTCTTATTAGAAACGAGGAGTCAAACCTCTGTGCGTTTACTGAGGATGTCCACAACATAAGGATGGAGTCTCGCCGTGAGCCTTGTCGTCCGGCGATAGAAAGGCTATGAATGAATTGTGTCAAGCAAATTCTGCGCACACTTCTCGAAAGCATCGATTTAGTTAGGGTGAGACCTTGACCTCGACGATGAGTGATTTCCTTCGGTTACCAAGTATTATTGTTGGTAACGGCTCCCGGCTCAGTAATAATACATACTTATCCAGCTTATAACGATGACGTCTGTAGTAAAGACCGGCGGTGTATACGCTCTCTCTCTCTCTCTTTTTTACTCATTGTATACACGTCGCGGTCAGTACATAATAAAACCTAGCTATGGAGGTACTACTGACTCTTTGTTGTACCCCCAGCCGCTCACATATAAATATATATATATACTTTATAACGTTTCATTTAGCAAGATGACGGAGTGTAAATAATGCTAATACACTTTTTAAAATATGTTTTGATAAACCAGGTTCGATTTTTCCTCGTGCCACTACCGAAGGTGTCTTTAGTACTATCGTTTGTCTTCGTTTTCTTAAGCGGTTTCCTAATACATAGTATAACCTATTTTTTTTTCTTTCATGTAAACTTTACTTTATAGTCCAAAAATACCAGGATGTCAGTCTTCAATTGTAAATATGAACAATTTAAACGTCCATATAAATCGTTTGACGTCTTCACCACCGTATGACGTCGGTGTTGCCTCAGTTATTGAATCACACCTCCAATATGGCAATCTACTAATCGCCGAAACCTCAATGACACAGAAGGCTGTTCAGGTGTTCCAGTCTGATCAGTGTTACTATTATCAGTTCAGTTATGTTATTAATAGTTTTAATTCAATAATAGTGCGCCGTATACAAGGTAACATTTTGATGTTTTCGTGTCACTAACATAAGGTCTGTTTTTCACAGACCTCTTATAGTTCCTATATATTGATTCTTCACTCTTAGATGATATATTTGTTTTAATGTCGTTCCCTCGTATAGAAGGACAGGGATTTTTGTTTCATTATAGTTCCCTTCTTTTATATTCCATGTTTCTCTGATGTAGAATTTATGCTTTCTCGTCCATGTTTCTTTTATCATACCTTTTACTATTTTTACCTGTCTTCTCATACATTACATGATGTTGCATATCCACATTAGCTTGTGTTCTTGGAATATGTAGGTATCTTCACTATTTTTCTACATTGAAAGCTAAAGCCGAGTCGGGATCAAACCCGCGTCTATTTAGGATGTGTGTGTATGTGTGTGAGTATTTAGGATGTATTGTGAATACGTCTTACAAAATTATCTATCACGACTTTCCTGTGCACCTGCTGAAGGTTAACTCCTCACTTAAAATGCATTCATTCGCTTGTACCTTAGCCCTAACTTTATGTAAATAAATATTAAGTACAACAATGCAAGTGATAATGATCTCGTATAAATAACATGGGATGAAACAGTAATCCAGATAATCTTAATATGTAAACTGTAAGAAATTCATGTGTCTAGTTACTACTTGGAGTTAAAAAGGATTTGTGTGCTCATAGTTTTCATCTATAGCCGATAATTGTCCATTGCTGGACATGGGCTTCCCCTAATAGTGGAGGCATTTGGGCAGTTTACGACCACGCTGGCCCAATGCGGGTTGGTGAAGCCAGAGCCTTGTTTGTTGATTACCAGGGTATACCACGAATCCTTGAGTTTGGCGAGTCCCTTTACAATGTTTCTAGAAAGATATCTAATAAAATCACTAGATTTTTAAGATTGACATATGCAATATAAAGATATGAACAATGTGAAATAGAAAGGCTTATAGAGGCTAATAGAGGTATCACTAAAATTCAAGTTTGAGTTGTATATACAAACATAATATATTTGTATGGAAATGCTTAATAAATTAAAGTGACGTCGATGTATATAGGCTTGAAAAATGATGACTGTTTTTCGTTCCAGGGTTCTACTATGAAATAAATGACAGCAATGGCCAGCGATGCAGCCAACAATCACCCTTTCGACGGAGTAAGAAGAGGTTTAAATTCACCCGAACTGCGGCTTAACGCAAGTATACCTTTTGTGGACGAAAACGTAGAGCTGGAGCGATCGGGAGCCGGCGAGCTAATACGTCCGCAAAGACCCGGAGACGATGCGGAAGATAAAGAGCAGCTGCTGCCGAAAGACAGAAAGATACATGCGAGCGACTTGGGTTCCGTTCACACGCCCAACAGCGACACGATCGTCGTCGACACGCCGGAGGGAACCTTGTACATAACACTCGACCCAGAATCTAGATCTAGCAAGCCTACAAGCCCTAGTACACAATCCACAGACCTATCCGACTTATCGCCGTGTACGTCGAAGGCGTACGGTGCTCAAGAGTCGAGCGATATGATCGTGATCGAGAAGCAAGTGGAGCAGAGGAGAGCGGGGCTGAGGAGGAACTCGATATCGATGCCGACTTTGCAGAATCTGGAGACGGAGGTTATGAAGCAGCACTATATGACCAATTCGGAAGAAGGGGTAAGACTTCTATCACTAATATTATTATTTTGTTAACTTATAGGTTTTTTTTTAAATATAAATGTATAACTTGCAACTTGCTCGAGGTTTTCAAAATCTTCAGCCGATACACGTCCAGCACTGGACATAGGTTTCCTCCAACAGCGGAAGGATTTGGACCACGCAGGTCTAATGCGGGTTGGAGAGGAGCCAGAGCCTCGTTTGTTGATTGGCAAGGTGCACCACGAGCCGGTGGATTTGGCTTAGTTCCGTGAGTAACTGTGAGGAACGCTTTAGTCGGGCAAGCTATAATACTTACTATCTCTGCCATTTAATACCATTTGATCATTGTAGTCAAATGATATCGCATGGATAATAAATGTATATAGAGAAACGTTCAACTTATAGCACCTCGCTTTCGTTGTCGAGGACTAAAAGCATATAAAGATTGCAGCGTAATCCATTGCGGTGTGTGCGCTTTGCAAACAGTTCGATAAGGAGCTGGGTTAAGGCGATATAGTGTAATGCTTTGGAAACTGAATGCGTTTTCTTAAAACAAATAATTTCATTTTATATATTTGTTATTGTTTAAAATTATAAACATAGTTGTAAAAGAAAAGAAAGAGTAATATCACGATAAATAAATAAAATGCAAGTGTATGGTCATATCACAATTACATCTTACATTATCGTATGTAAGGCGTCAGTATTATGAACAAACGTATTAAAGAAATTTGTTTGTATGTCTGTCGTGAGTGAATATTTTAAAGTACCTAAGGAGACCTGAAGAGATATATTTTTTTTCATATATGTAGCGTATGTTGCGACGTCAAAATCGGCCCGGTCCATCGATTGCAAAAATTGCCCGGAACAAAAACACAGATGAATTTTTTAAGTTTCTTTATCAGCCGATATTCGTCCACTCCTGGACATAGGTCTTCCCCAATAGTGGGGAGATTTAGGCTGTCTCCTACCACGCTGGCATAATTGGTGGGGAGCCAGACTGTTTGTTGATTGGCAGGGTGCACCACGAGCGAGTAAGATTGGTTTGGGTTCCGTGAGTTATTGTGTGGGACAAATTATAATAAATGTATAGGTTTATATTATTCGATGAGACGGTCAAAGTGTTTACGTGATACTGGTTAAGATAGTATATAGCACCACGTTGCGATCGTCGTTTGAGATATAAGGTTCAAGTCTCATTACCCCAGTAATTTCAATTCTCGGTGTGGTTGAAGGAATACCCTTGGAGACTCCCGAGGCAATGCAGAAGAAGCCGCATGTGTCTACACTTCCCGCGTTATCTCGCGGATCAGCCGCCGTATCTTATCTCATACAGATTATAAATTGTAAAAACAATAGTAAAGTAGGTTGCGGTTTTATTACGCTGGAAATCAAACAATGGAAATGCGTCAATATTAAAATCGCATATAGAGTAATTGTTAAGGAACGTATTCTTGGTCAGTTAACTTTTAATTCTTTAACTTCATCAGCCGCTGTTTGACATGAGCCTCCGTCAATAATGGGAAAATCTAGTCCGTCTTCCACCACGCTTGCCCAATGCATATTGGGAGCCAGAGCCTCGTTTATTGATTAGCAAACAGAACCACGAACAGATGAGGTTGGCTTGAATCCCGTGAGTTGTTGTGTGAGACCTCTTACACCCCGTTAACCTTTATTGGTGAGATGAAATTCTCCGACTATTGCAAGAGACCTATGTCCAGCAAATGTTGTTTATAGGCTAATGAAGTTGAAATGAAAAATGGTGATTTTATTGTCAGATGACGTTTCTATTATTTATCCTCAGAGACAGATTACAATATTTTCATGAGAACAACTGGTAGTGCTTATAAAAAAATGTGTAAGTAATTTTTGCCACCCATAAACTGCACTGGGGAGTATTATAGCTGATAACAGGTACTGACCTATTGGTTACTCTTCATCATGGAGTCTATCAGATCACGCTTGACTTTTGAACTGTGTTCCTTTAAATTTCTCGTACAATTAGTTTTAAAATAACCGATGATTTTCTACAACGATAACAATTATCATGATAAAAATACATACGTTACGACGTTTATTTCCGTCATAAGCAGTTACATTTATCAGTTTAAACATTATAACTTACTGCCGTATTACTCATATAATTTGTTTGATAAGTATTTTTGGCATCTCTTAATTTGTTCGCTGCCAAACAGACAAATAAGAGAAAGTAAAAGGAAGAAACCTTTTGTTGGTCGCACCTGATGTTAAGTGTTAAGTAGCAGCTTGATAATACTCTATACTGGTTTAGTACGTACACATGTAACACCTATCTATACTTTAGATCAACAGTAGGTGGCCAGGGTTTTAAAAGGTTACCTAGGTTTTTCGGGATAATCAATATCTTATTGAGGTATCCTCTTTTTTTTCTCGTGTGTAAATCCTTCATTGAATACTTCCCATTCAACCACAGGAACACTTTCGTCCACAACCGTGGTTCCGTCAAATCCGTGTATCCTCATAGGAATTGTGTAGTGGGCGATAAGAGTCCCTTCTTTTGAAGGCGATCAACCTGAATATATATTCTTCGATGGGCTGGACTAATCTGAGTACTTTTCTTAAAAGCTCGATATTATAAAGCTGTGAATTAGCAGCCTTTCATTTCTTAAAATCATACAGGTTGTGTTTGGAGAACACTGACCAGTTTACGAATGTACAGTAATGAGGACGCAATTTAAACAGCCAAACATTTAAAAGCCGCCGGTATCGCTACGTCATCAGCTCTATCACATTAAAGATATCACTTGATAAATGAAAAGAAATGTGCTAATACGTTCTAGTACGTCGCCGTGTTGTCTCAGCGTTACAAGTCCTCGTTAAACGTTTAATTTATTATACGGATCTGTAACTTTAGTGTTAATCGGTCTATTGTGTTGTAAAATCGTTACGGTTATAGTTAAAGTTGAGATGATATAAAATTTCCTATAGTGTCCACCGAGGAAACCTTGAATAGCTGAGATACCTTATCTCGCATCGAATCACTAAACAGACAAAGACAATATTTGTGAGCGTTAGTTGAAAACGCGATAAGGAGTGAAAATGAGGGTCCGGAAGAAACCGGATCTCCGGATAAACATACCGTCGTACTCTCAAGACTATGTTCAAATGCCGCCGGAGACGAAGCGCCTGATCTTAGAAGCTAGTCGAACGAACAACGACATTAAATACATAGATGAGGACGAAGGTAATGCGTCTGTGGCCAGCTTTAGAGTCGGCAGCCCTCTAAACCCGAAAGAAGACTCAACACCTGAAATACGATCACCGACGCCCGAAGTTAAATTTCTCGAACATTATGATAAAAAAGACAATAGAAATACAGGGGAGACGGAAGAAAATAGAACGATTGGAGGTGACAGTCCTGTTGTATATCGCAATCAGTTGAAACGGGCCTCAATATCAGCTCCGGACAGGTTGAAGACTTACGAAATTGAAACGTTGAAAAGGAAACAGAACGTTGCTGTGAGTAAGCGGATCTATAACCATTTATTAATTTTTAGGTGACAAAAACTATTATCATTGACCACCCTCGAAGCCGGAGTACGTACAGTACGAATGAGTAAATATTAAGAATTTGAAAATAACGATCTCTAATCTTCTCTTTCTTTCTATATCTTAATTTTTATATACGTTCTCATTGTCATATTTCTTACCGTATATTCTATACATTTCTGTTCATATTTTGCTTCATAAATTTATGTTTTGCACCTCCTTTTCTGCTGTTATCATCATTATCATGAACAGTTTGCAGCTGTCTGCTGCTGGTTATAGGCCTCTCCCAATTTCTCTGCTTATTTTAAGAATATGCGTCGCCTTTTGCTTTCACTCATCAGAACAGATCAAGTTAGAGTATATTCTAGGAAACTTTTCCAAGTTTCTTAGTCCCATGTCCCACTTTTTAATAAAATTCTTTTCCATGTCTTTCACAGACCTTATGGTTATTTTTTAATTCCCCCAAAAACTGCAGTAAATTATATCGGCTAATTTTTTAAAATAGTTCCAGAATGCTTCCTTTATGACAGAAATGGGGTCTCCACCTTGACGTAACACAGCGTAACACTGGTCTAGATAATCCATTCTTCCTCTCAAAGTAAGAATATAAAGGTCTTGTGTTATTTATACGGCCATCGCTCTTATTTAACGTTATCTTTTACATCGTGTTATGATAAACTGAACATTATTATCTTCTAGGTCGTAATCGATAAAGAGCCTTCTCTTTATCGATTACGACCTAGAAGACAGCTTAAGAATTTTTTACAAAACATTTTATACTTTTATGCTTCCGAAAACGAAGGCAGTCGGTAGTACTAATGAGACCTCTGGTGTTGGCGCGGGAAAACAATGCGATTTTGCTTAAAAAACAATCATATTTTTAAAATATTTTCTTAGCATTACTTAAGTTCCATAATGTTAGTACAGTTAAATTAAACGAAAGTTCCAAAAAAACACATTGCTTTACTAAAAAAAAAACCGGCAATGAACACACAAATCAAATATAACTGATGCTCGGGTCAACGACCCTACGACCGAGCCGGGCCCGTGCCCCTATGAAATAAGGTTCAAATTGAAACCAAATACATCTCCAGGTAGATTTGTGCGATCGTTGGCTGCCGGCTTTGCGTGTTCATTGCTGGTTTTTTCCAGTAACATATTTTTATGAATCTATCGTTTCATTTAGCTGTACTATAACATACATATGTATACTATAACATTATAGAGCGTAAATAATGCTAATAAAATGGTTTTGATCTTTTTTTCACATCAAGATCGATTGTTTCTTCATGCCACTACTATATAGTGTCATTAGTACTATCGTTTGTCTACGTTTTAGGAAGTGGTCTCCTAATATATAGTATATTGTATCTTCTACTTCTTAAAGTGCCTCTTCATTATATATTATTTTTTATGGCTTAAGGGTCAATGCTTGACCACGATCCCACCTGATGTTAAGTGGTTATGTGGTCTATGATGGTAAAGCGCATTAACCTAGCAAATGCCTATTCATTTTTTTCTTGAAGACGACCACGTAGTATTTGGACGGGAACACTGATGCTGGCAAGTTGTTCCAATCCTTAGCTTAGCTTATAGGAGGTTGACTGTCAGATTTAATATTTAATAATTTGAGATGTTTTCGTTGGCTTCAGTAGTAACATGATCTTGATCACAGACTGTAATAAGTCTGTTACTGGAGTCCATTGGAATAGTTACGGATTAATCGGTATGTGCCGTAACTGCTTACTATCAGGTCGGATGTATGCTTTTTTGTCATCTTAGTGGTAAAAAAAAAATCACCTTTGCACAAATGTTCCTGTATTATGGTTTATGTGACGTGACGAGAGGAATAAGGCGTTCACCTGATGGTAATGGTATACACACCACATTGCACACGTCTTAAGACGTAAATTGTTAAATATCATCACCGCTGTAATTTCACTAAATTATAGCAACTTTTGAACAACGATATTTGCATAATACTGATTTCAATAGTTTCGAATCAAATTTAATTGCACGGTATTAGATCTTAACATTTTAAATTTCAAGTCGACGAGCGTGATGTGGTATTGTGTATCTTAACTATCCATCGGTTGAAATGATGATGATGATCTTAACACTAGATTTACCAACTATTTAACTATACATATTTCTACCTAAACTTAATACATTTGTTATGAATATATATAAAATACCATAAATTTGATAAAATTGTTTTTTAGTCAAAGCTACAAAAGACATGATATCATTGCAGAAAGAAAATATTTCATGAAGAAATAATTTCATATTGAACTTGCAAGACCAGTCAATTTGATTGGTCTGGTAAATCTAGTGTTAACTAATGTCCCTAATCCTAGTTGGCTTTTTTTTCACAATACACTATTAAAAAAATCCCGTGAGTGAGGAGTAGTCGCCGGCGAGCGGGATCCGGCCGGCACTGAACCTCTCCTCTGTCCAGACATAGATTATCAAAATTGCTCCAACGCGTCCTGTTCACACGGACAACTTGACCCCACCGGATTTTATTGTAAAATATTCTTCACTTATTTAAAATTCGTCAATTTTTTTCTGATCTCTTTGACGTCTTTTAAACAGTTAAGATCGGATCCAGGGCTCGCGGATCCGGACCTAGCTAACTATATAAACAATACAGAGAAGGAGAGGAGAAAGCTGAAGGTATTGGATTAAGTAAGGGTTAAAACGATGAGCAGAATCTATAAGTAGGAAGAAAAGGGGAAGGATAACTGAATCAATAACATATATATGTATATATACAAACACATTGACCTAATTCTAGATGAGAAAGTGAAATATGGTCTAATACTTTTTTCTTTTTATACAATCGTTCCCCTTCGTGTTGTGGGTAAGGGTTAATTTGCTTTCTTTCTCTTAGTCTCTATTTCCTTTCCCTACTTCTAAGGACTAATATCATCATCATCAACAGCTTTCCGCAGTCCATTTCTGGATATACGCCTCTCCGTAGACACGGCATTTAGCTCGAACTTCGGCTACACGCATCCAGTTGCTGCTAACCAGGACTAATATACGAACAACAAAAGAACAGGATCATCTTCATCATCAGACGACAGACGTCCACTGCTGGACATTGTCTTTTCGCAATAATGAGGGCATTTGGTCCATCGTCCATCACTCTGGCCCAATGAAAGTTGAGGGGTGTTCTTAATTACTTTTACGAAATTTATGAAAACTTTTATAATTTTATAAATGATCATCATCATATTTTACATTTATCATATCATCATCTATTTATTATTTATGTAACATCTTTTTAACTATATCTTAGATACTACCGTGATACTGTACCTTTGTTTTAGTTTTTTCCTCAACTCTATGGTTAGCGCAAAGTTAATGCCTATTGGCATTGAATCTGTCGTTTTGTACCTTTTTTAGGTAAAATATTTTATTATGCATATTATGAAACCGTGACAGCGTAGTGATTTGAACACCGGCCTTCTACTCCGAAGGTTTGGGGTTCGAATCCGGCTTGCACCAATGAATTTTTCAATTGATGCCAGTTAGTAACACCAACTAATATGACGTGCTTTGACGGTGTAGAAAAACATTATAAGGAAACCTACAAATCTACGTGATGAATATCCGCAGCCGGATTAGTATGTGAAATGGTGAAGGCAATGCCAACACCACTCCATTGTAACTGCTAAGAAAGTCGTCGTGTGGTTCGTTACACATTATGACCATTACCCTCAGCCATGAGGAAATACGACATATTTATATATTTGCTCGGTTTTAGCAAAAATGAGCAATTGTTGTCGTGGGCTTAGACATATAAAGTTATTAATTTTAAGTAGGACAAGTACAATCTATTATTTAAAAATCCAGGTCATCGCGCCGTTATCAAAGTGTCTAATGAGATGTAATTAAAAAGGATGTTATCATCTCGTCCCAAAATCTGTGTAAACAGAAGTTTATCCTATCTAGACTTTCTACATTTCACCGGTACGGACGGACGCAGTCTCTTTAATAGTTTCAATTGAATTATACTGACTAGTCTGAAATTTAGTGCAAAGAGGTTTTGGGGTTTTTTTTTTCGACGAGTTCAGCAAGGTGTTCACTTGATGGTAAGTGATACGCTTTCCCATAACAAAATCTGCTAATTAAGATGGTATACGACATTGCGCTCACCTTAAGATGTAAGGTGTTAATTTCGGTTCCTCGGTAATTTCACTAGCATACAGCACTCTTTACTAAACAGTAATTTCTGCACATTACTATTGTGTAGGTAATTCAATATTAAAACTTGAACACCCGAAGTTGCGTGTGGTGCTGTGACGCGACCTATTTGCCTACATTCAATTCACTCAAATATGCCCGTGATCTTACAACCGATGCGGATTTAGTTCCCGCCCACAATCTTACTGGACGACGTTTTTATTTTTTATTCTTTGATCTGTGATTGGTTTATATTTTAATATGAAACATATAAAAACTTTTTTTCATATAAATAATTGTTGATTTCGTGTTTTGAGTATACGTTCAAAGTAAAATGAGTAAGGAGTCGAGGTTTAACGCGTTCGCGCACAAGTTCAAATACCGTTCGCCGTTATGGATAGAGTCGGACTCGGATTTGAGTAAAAGTAGCAGGAGTAGAGGGAGTGGTGGGAGTGGTGGAAGTGGTGAGCTAAGCGGCAGCGTTGGCAGCATTGGCAGCAGCGACACCGACAGCTCCGGCAGTGTTAACAACTACTTGGATTCGAAGGTCATTGTTATATCTAATCATTTACTAAGTTCTCTTTTTTCTTCTCAAGGTAACATTTTCTTCCGAAAGTCGGCGATCATTATGGCAATTTGGACCTTAGATATTGCGGCTCTGAAAAGCGAACGGGTTTTCCAAACCACTAGCGTAGGTTTTTTAGCCAGGATGTTCTTCTGCGGACCACACTTCTCTTTCCCTGTACGATGACCTGCAACAGTTCATATTTTGCATTTCTCATTACGTGGCCCAGATTTTCTAACTTTCTTTTCTTTATTATATATAAGATTTCTGGATTTTTGTTCATGTGCTTTAACATTTCAGCGTTATTGACTTTGTCTCTCCAGGATAATCTAAGCATTCTCCTGTACACCCACATTTCGAAAGCTTCAAGTTTCTTGCTTATCGACTCTGTACAGTTCTCTTTGATGCGCTGTTTTTGTAAAGTATTTCGTATACTCCCTATAAGTATATAGTACAAAATCATAATTCTATACTATATATAGACTATTTATTTAAAGTTGCATCATTTGCTACCGCTTCACCTTGGTTGATTGGTAGAGAAGTTCGCTATGTACCTTAAATATACCTTAAGGATTAAAAAAAATATTTCTTTCATGTTATTTATAAAGAAAATACTTTCATCAACTAAATAATTTTACTCTATAAATTATATATCCATACTGTTGACTGCGTAGTCAAATAATATGCAAGTACGAGACTTTTTTAAAATACCTTCTTTATGTATCTAAACCCAACAAAAAGGTACTTTAGGACAGTTCTCCAACCTTCTAGGTCCGATGTTTCATTTTTGAGTATTTTCTTTATTTCCCCTTTGGATCTTGTGATTTTTATCCAATGGTCCAATAAATTAAATTAGCCATTTTTTTACAGTTTCATATTACCTCTGTATAATAATAGGATTGCCACCTTGTGGGGCCTTTTATTTCTCGAGTTGGGAAATATTTGATAGATACCTTGTCTTCAAGGGTAAATCAAGGTTATGTGGAGATTTTTACTCACTAAAACCCACTTCGGTGAGGTTACGGGATCTTTGTATGGAGCCCGTCACGACTGATTTCCGGAGTCCCGAACTCGCTAGTGTATACCATACAGTGGCCGGAGACCATGTCAAGCCATCGTCCTCTTCAAAGCCCTCGTGAGACCTACGCCGAATTTTGGCAAACACTGCTCTAGCTTACTTTTACTTGATTTTATCTACCTTGTCTATTGCAGTAGATAAATCAGCAGCTTTGTTACAATCTCCTGCCACTGTAACCGTTTGCACTTGTGAAATTCGGTAACTAGGTAAATTGGTCATCTACCATATCCGCACCTGATACCTATGAATTAATAAAAGAAATGTTTTAGTTAAAAAATTACTGAAATTTTAGTTAAATAAATAATGATTACTGTTAGATGCTAATTGTGTTTAGGATTACCAAAATTTTAATCTGTTACTTTAGTATTGATAACAGCGCCATCTATATTGAATAAACTAAACTAGAAACGCGAGTAACGGTTATGTAGTATTAGTTCTTACCAGTAGATGGCACTTTTGCTATAATGTTGCTAAATCATTATAAGTAATTTGTTTTTATTATTAATTTTACTCACTTTATACGTTTTCACTTAATTCATAAATAACAACTAATTTTGTTATAAATTAAAGATTAACACGTTTACGTTAAAGCGTTTATATAATTTAGATTGCAAATTATTCATTTCCCTACCTTCTTGGTGTATGTTCCACTTTGAGTTAAAACTTTTTCTTTGTCCCTCTCGGACGTTATGATTTTTATCCAATGCTCCCTAAAAACAAGTACACTACAAAATGCAATAAATTAATGTTACCTAATTTTTTTTAATTTCAAATTGCTTCTCTGTATACCAGAATTGCTCTCTCAAAGGGTCTACGACCCACCTTGGGAAACACTGCTCTAATGTATTTTGCCCATAAAAATCTTTAGGCGGGGAATAATGTGTTGATGAGTACTGTAAGACACCGGTAATTCCCGCAATGCCCCGAGAATTACCACCGAAAGGGTTTTCATGGGTATAAATCTCAAATAACTCTGACTTCCTCCCAAAAATAGGGTATCTTTTGAAGATTTACCTTGCGACAGAAAGGGTGAGGAATCGTTAATTTCTTTCTTTAAATCTCGTCCCAATTAATTGGAGTATGTAAAAGTACACAGAAAAACAACTTTAATATGAAATTATGATTTTGCGATGTAAATGTACGTTGAAACAACTTTCTCTTTCACTTTATCGGTAAAGGAACATGGTCTGAATACCTATATGTTTCAAGAACAGAAGGATCATAGCTGATGTTGGCTGATCAGCTAACTTTGGGTCACTATGATGGACAAATATTAATTAGGAGAAAAATCTCGGAGCCCAGGAAGCTGTAACACTAAAAGAAAGTCAACATAATGTAAATATTTACAATTTAAAACAAAGACATGTGCATGAAAAAAGCAGTGATTTGTTCTAAAATATTTTGTTAAGGTACTAACAACTACCAGGGTTTGCTAATTGAGCGTTAATTGAGTAATAAAGTGGTTGCATCAGACATAGTCGAGCATGCGGAGCGCTAACAGATACGATTTTGATTGCATACCACTGACAAAGGTAAAGATTCATTATATTATAAATTGTCATCTATCATCATAATCATTAGCATCATTACCATCAGACAATAAATGTCTGGTGGATGGTAAGCCTCCAAAAGGCTTAACACCGATCGCATAGTTAGCAAAAACAAATGCAAAATTATTTAAAGCGTTTGTTCTTGTCATATTCTTCTCAATTTTTCCTAAAAGTGAACTTTCCCTCAGTTTTTAGTTGAAATAAGGTTAATAGTAAATAATTGTCAATTTTTCATCGACTATGATTTAGTCTAGTGTGTCCGAATTTCGCCGAGTACCTAAAGTATGCATACTTTTGACATTATTCTTATTCAAGTATGTTCCTTGTATAGAAATTACTATTTATATGTACTTCCGGTATAATCGACCAACCGGAAGTGGGATCGAAAGTCACCGAGTACAATAAGTATGCATACTTTTGACATTATTCTTATTCAAATATGTTCCTAGTATAGAAATTACTATTTATATGTACTTCCGGTATAATCGGCCAACCGGAAGTGGTGACGAAAGTCACAAAGTACCATAACTGTGCATACTTTTGTCATTATTCTTATTCGTATATGTTCCTAATATAGAAATTACTATTTGTATGTACTTCCGGTATAATCGGCCAACCGGAAGTGGAATCGAAAGTCACCGAGTACAATAAGTATGCATACTTTTGACATTATTCTTATTCGTATATGTTCCTAGTATAGAAATTACTGTTTATATGTACTTCCGGTATAATCAGCCAACCGGAAGTGATACCAAAAGTCACCGGATAATTTAATGGTGCATTTTTTTGATATCATTATTGAAGTAAAAGTGTTCCTCAAGGAAAAATATTTTGTTTATGTTCCGGCCGTCCAACCGGAAGTTGTCGAATATCTGTATATCTATATAGATCCTATATAAATATATTGCAAAATGGACCTTTAGAGAAATGGCTTTACACAGACATAGTGTTTGTGTTATTATTGTCGGCTGTACATTTCCTAAAAGTTGCTCGAGTATTATAATTGCAATTTACATCACTAATAACGTACATAATCATTATGATCTAGTAAATTAAAGTTTTGCTTTTTTGGTTTATAGCCAAGCAATTTGATACATGTCTTGAAAGCACGTGATATTAGTTTAGTGTTATACTAAGTGCAAATCAATTGGAAAATTTAGAGGCGTGAAAGGCAGATGTTCACTAGGCCAGAGTTCCCCAAACTTTTTTGTGTCGTAAAAGGATTCCCACACGTTAAAAAAAAAGATGGTATACACAGCACCACGTTGAGATGAAAGCTGTTAAGTCTGTTACTCTTGTAATTTCATAGCATACGGCAACTTGCAAATTGAAACACAGTTATGTTTGCTTACTATTTCTCGGCTGCAGTAGGAATTGCGGTGGTATCTACCTAAACACCTTTTTTTTGTCGCCGGTGAATTCTTCAAAAGATACCCTGCTTATGAGAGGAAGTCAGGATTATGTGGGATTTACACCCACTGAAACCTTCGGTGGTTATCCTCAGTGCATTGCGGAAGGATACTGGATCTCCTACGGAACTCACCAGTGCCTCTGCACTGCTGAGCACATCTCAGGTAGAACTGTTACTCTCCCAACTACCTACAACTTCGTACTTGTCACCTAGACAGAAACTTATCATCAGTAAAGTATTCGCATAGAGAACATAGATGACTTCCCGACTCCTTCCAGATCCCTGAACATCATCAGAGCACAGCGTCGGGATTCAGTGACGGAAACACCGGCGATGACAACAATGATGACGACGATCGGATCAAGTTAGTATTTTTTTTTATTATTCGTCGGGACGAACAGTCGGTCACCTGATAATAAGTGATACTCATCATAACAGCACACTGGTTAAGATATATACATACATTATATACTTCATCATATTCTGCTCGCTTTGAGACTGAAAGCGTTAAATCTCGTTCAGTAATTTCATTAGTTACAGCATCCTTCAAACTGGGACACAGTAATATTCGCACATTACTATTTGTCAGTAAAATTGGGGTTGCGGTGGTATCCAGCAACGAAAATTTACCACCAGGATCAGGTTTAATCTTCAACTGAATTCGCCTTGAAAAATAATGGATGAAGATTGATATCTAAATGGAGTGAAGATGACTCGCATCCACAAGTAACATGGTCATTCTTATCATATCACGGTAACGGAGAAGATCATGCGAAATCCAATAATATTTAACAGATCACCTTAAAATGTGTGAATCTAATATAAACATGGATCATCCAATTTCATACAACTCACCACAATAGCTACTGGAGCTTGATAATTTTTATTGTTCAGTGGATTATTACAATTATATTTGCTAATCAACAAATGAGGATCTTTTGGACCAGCGTGGTGGGATATGGCCCTAATTCCCCTCATCTATTCGGGTTACACTTTAGTAGTGTCATATATTAACTATTAGGTACATTTGGCGAAAGATTGCAGACCGGAGCGGGTCATCGCCCGGATGCACTTCCTTATTAAGCAGACCCTTAAGATTGACTGCAGACGCCTCGCCTCCCCCCTCTCTCCCTCCACTCTCCCCCGCAGCGTCCTCACATCCGTTACTGATCTTGCGTAAGTCGCCTCACTGACCTCTTAATTCAGCATCCAAATCTGCTGAGGCAACCCTAATAAAATAACGATAAAAAGAGAGAAGAGGAAAGCAGCGACGGAAGTATGATAGTTGATGTAAGAGGAAAAAAGAGTGTGAAATGGAAATTATGAAATTACTGAGGTATTGAGAATTAACAACTTACATCTCAGCGATGACTTCAATGTGCTGCTGTAATCATCTTAATCAGCTATGTTATAGACAAGCGCAACACTCACCATCATATGAACACATTCCTCGATAGAATTGATGTAACGATTGTTTTTAAACTATAATCAGGCATATGCATATTAAAAGGTATGAAGTTAAATCCGCTAATTGTTCAGGCTTCAACTGGACACGGAGGCTTTGGGCAATATCTATACAAATTTAAACGAAAAGACGTACCGTTTTGTGCTTGTGATCCTTACATTGAAGAAAGTATTATGCACCTTCTTATTGATTGTACAAAGTATTCAAGGGATAGAACAGATATAGAGATGAGAATGGACAAGAATATAAGCAAAGAGAATCTAAGCGAAATAATAATGTTGCATAATAAAGAAGTACTTTTAAAATTTATGGAAAAGATTACACAGGATGCTGTTACAAGAAACAAAAATAATTAGCAAGTAACAATGTACATTTACCGGCTTTTGCGATTAGTAGATAAAAATTATAAAAACAAGTATTTGATAAGCAAACAAGGTCTCCGACTATAGTCCGAGGAATAAGATAGTATATCTAAAAAAAAAAAAAAAACTGTAATCAGTTAAACCAAAATTTTACCATCAACTGAACTCTTAAAATTTGAACCAGGAAATGAACCAGGGACCTAAGCTCTTGACCATTGCCGTGGAGACAGTTAACTTTGTACCTAACGAGTAATATATCACTGGTAACAAGCAATTGGCACACATCGGTCGCCTTCAACTCTTAAATTACAGATCACGAAGGGGAATAACTTACTATAAAGGTTTTATATTATCAACCAGGCGAAGATGGGCAAAGGCGTTCACCTAATAGTAAAACCCAATAGTATAATGATGATGATAATATAGATTCTGGTTAATATAGTATACACTACACCACGTTGCTTTAAAGCGTAATATTCATTCGTTACCTTAGTAATTTCACATGCAAACATCTTCAAATCAAATCACGGTAATGTTTGCAGATTACTCTAAAAATAGTAAATTATATTTGTAGTAATAAATTTCATATAAAAAATACATGGCACTGGTTCCTTACTTATCGGTAAGTTGTTATAAGTTATACAGGCGATAAACTTTTTTACTTATCACTTCAGCGTCTTGACCCTAAAAATCATATATTAAATGCGTGTCTGAATACGTCTTAATCGGTTTTGATTTTGGTTTAATTCCGCAATCGTATGATGATTTATATCTCTCAGCTTCCTTCCTCATAGTAAATATATAGTATAATTATTATAAATATTAGGAGTACCGTTATTTATTGCAATTATAAATCAACTTTCGACGGAAATTTGGATTTTTTTTTTCAATATCAATTTAATTTCAAAATTGAAACAGATTACTACTTCTAAAAGCATCTAGAATTAAAGAGAGTTAATATTAGAATATAACAATAAGAACAAATGAAATCAATACAAGGTCATTGTTGACATGTGAACTCTGTCAAATATTACGAAGTAATATTAATATCATTACTACTACTTGGTAGTAGATTAAAATTATTTCTAATCTGTATAAAAATTAAATTTTTTATTATTTTAATACGTGTTAATGGATTTGAAATTTACTAATTGATTACTTTGCCGCTTTGCGAAAGACATAAATAAAGTAAATATGTTATTAATGGGAAAAAAAAATTCTTCAAAAGACTAGGCGGTATGGTCGAAAGACTATAGCCTGCGCCTTGAGCGAAAAGGAAAAAAAAATTAATACGCGTTAAATTTTTAATTATAAATTAAAACCTTACCCACAATTAGATAAGTTTATTCGCTGTACCATATTATGAGCAATAGTTTATCTATGTATTTAATTCCTTTAACATACTTTTTAAAAAATGATATACGCATTACCCTTTGAATTTAAAAAAAAGGATAAATATATACAAAAAGTTTGTCATCATAAATTACAATAAAAAAATATAATACAGTTAAGGAATAAAACGAAAGAGGTTTTAATTAAATAATTTGAAAAGTTTAATCATACTGACACGAGTTAGCTTGAGTCATTGGATGGAAGGGTTTTTAAAAACTACATGCCTGTGACTACTGCCCTAAGTGAAGATGTTAAGTTAATAAAAACTTAGAAAGAACTGATTTTATTTAGTAACACAACCTTCTTATATACTAAGGTCATACAGTAGCTCCTTATGGATAGTTTATAAACTATATGTGATTAATGGATCTGTTATCCGAGTGGAACAGATTTATGTTTCAGTTTATAAGTAATTGTTTTCTTAGTTGGTCTTATTTATTTTGATAACCAACAATTGTTTACGCCTAAATTAACATACATACACTGGCTATATACAATTATATGAGCGTAACAATCTCTTACAGGCTAGTTCCACATACACACAACGAAAAATAAACAAATATGATAGACATAATTAACATTAACAGAACATCGTTCACATTACCATTGCATGTGCGGGATTCTTGTATTTTAAATTACTGCGATGAAAATATTAACATTTGTTGATAAAATTTGCCAACTCTATCAAAATGTAGGTCCAGATCATTGCAATTATTTAGGTGGTTAGGTGAATTCGTGCCTAAAACAGTTCTTCGGAAAGGAGGACATAGAGGTGTGATGTCTTTCTGTTATGTACGTAACTAGAGTTAAAGAAAAAAATAAAAGAGGTTTTAATTAAATAATTTGAAAAGTTGAATCGTACTGGCACGTTACAATGGAATTATGTAAATTAAAAAAAAAAAGAATAGTATAGAGGTGTGGCGGCGGCGGCGCGCGGGACGCATGCGCGGCGCGCGTCAGTCAGTTTCCCGCGCCCGCGCTAGCGCCGATTCCTTTGCACTACTAACAAATTTTAATACTATTTCGTGATACACTACTACCGTTTAATATAATTTTAGGATCCAATCTATTCCGTAAGTCCATAACATTTATTTTTCAATGTACTTTTTAAAAATTTTTTCCTTATCTATAATTATTATTACACTTCAGTTTTTTTCTCTTATTCGAGGCGATAAGAGAGGCCTTTACATGATTGTAAATGATCCGCTTTCCCATAACAATTATCGTCTTAAGACATAAGGTAAGTCTAGTCATCCTAGTGACTTCACTGGCATACAGCACCATTCAGTAGACTGGCTGCAGCAAAAAAATATTATTTATTATATAATTATATTAATATAATTCGGTGTCTATGATGAAATACTTCATATATATGTATTAGTTATATAGTTTCTTCATCAGTCAATATACGTCCGTTGCTAGATTAAAGCCTCCTCTAATAGTGGAGAGTTTTTGGGCTGTTTATATTTGATTCTATATAATTACATTTAATTACTTAATGACATAAAAAAAAATTAAATGACAAGGTTAAATTGTGCGAAAGATCATAACAGAAGACTTGTGAATATATAATATAATAAATTTTGCAACTGAAAAGTATGTATGTAGTTGAAAAATAAACAATATTATTAGTAAGTAAAGAAAATTATATAAATATCCACTTTTTTTTATTGGATTGGTTTTTAGTTGATCCTTATTTTTTAAATGATGAAATCGATGCTATCAACCACTGTTATGGTCGTGAAGGCTTCTTTGGTCCCAGGGCTCGTGAATCTGGACTCAACCAGCTGAAATATAACCTAACCTAACCTAACTATAGAAGAGAGGAGAAAACTCGAACAGGATGAGAGTTGAAGAGATGGTCAGAAATATAAGTGAGAAGAGAAAAGGGAGATAGTTGAAGTATATAATGTCGATGCTTTTACAATTATTCATTGGTTTTAAAACATGTTACTATGTTGTTTACTATCACAGTTAATTACTATACTGTAATAGGTAATTAACTGTTTCATTCAATTTCTGAATGCTAGCCGTGATTTTGTTAAGCGGTTTCAGTAAATACAAAAAATATTAGTATATAAAATTTTTAATTCATTCATATGAACGTTTACATGCAAACTATATAATATATTTTATTGTCTATTTGATCGATTAAATGGTACATTCGCTTATCAGCTGATAAACACCCACTGCTGGACATAGGCCTACTCCCAAAGATTTCCACTTCTACAGGTCTGACGCACTTAAACACTTTCTCTTTGACTTTCAAGTTATAATATTAACTAATTTATTTATATAAATAATAAAGAGGATGTAAAGAGTCCCATATGAATCACAGTACCCTTTTTTTTCCGAGTGAAATCTTCGTAAAGGTTCGCCTTCTGGAGGGAAGTCAAGATTATGTGGAGGTTTTTACCCACTAAAACCCATCATCAGCGTTTGTACAGGTCACGGAATATCCGTTCGGAACACAATTGGCTGGAATAGCCCGTCCTGATGACTGGATCATGCAGTCCCCAATACTTGCGTATATACTGACACGATGGCCTGAGACCACGTCTAAACTCGGACCCAAACAGACCTCACCAGCTCCAGGTGCAACCTGCTAATCAACAAACAAGACTCTGGCTCCCCAACAACCTGCAGTGGGCCAGTGTAGTGGAAGACGGCCCGAATCCTCTCATCATTCACCTATATTCAGCAGTGAACATCTATCGGATGATCATCATGATTTTTAAATTCCATTTAAACATAAATCTGTATAGAATATAAATTATTAATTGTTTTTGTTTATAAATAATCTCTACGAGTCAAGAGACTGACCTTTTGTTACGAAATAAACAAGTTGTTAACGTCGCACTCAGACGATCGTTTGGATAGTTTACGTAAACATTTACGTATAATTTGTTTACATTTTATATGTATCTTTGCTTCAGAAAAATATTTAGAAAAAAAAAATATAGAAGTACTATCGATAAATAAATATAGAAGACGACGTTTGGGACAATATAAGTACGATCTATCAAAGTAGATGCCTCACTTAGCCGCATTGAGCCAACGTGGTTGAAGTAGATAGATATCTACACAAATTTAAACGCAAAGACGTACCGTCTTGTGCTTGTGATCCTAACGTTGAAGAAAGTATTATGCACC
>DWLS01001332.1:0-22372 GCA_018246255.1 Pachliopta kotzebuea | reverse complement strand
TCCGCGTGCCCAGCATCAGATAAGCTGTATACGTCGTATTAGACGAGTCAGCGCTTTCATCACCAGAATATATATACGTGGTCGATACATCAAGCTTGTTATTGAACTGAAGATTTGATGATATTTATTCAATAATAAATATCATCAAATCTTATACAAAACTTATACAATTATAAATATCAACAAAACAAATAATTTCATATTCAAAGATATATCTTGGTTCATTTAAGTCTGAAGCCAAAAATAATGTATGAGACGAAAGACTATATTTAACAGCAAGTGTGTTTTTTGTCTATTTTCGATAACTTGGCAAACAAAGGACATATATATAAAATATTGATACAACTACTAGACTAAATAATAAACAAGACTTTTAAAGAATGGTAAGTGATAAAGCTATAATGTTTGCACAAGATCTGTTGTATTCGTTATCTACAGACATTAATTGTCTACTTTGGTTATTTTATAATATTATAATAATTGTATTAGTATGTAAAAGTTCCTATATTGTAATAAATAAAAACTTTATAGTGGTCTACTTCACCGTAGAAATGGGTACATGGTCGCGGCCACTTGGAAAATCTCCAGAAACAGAAACCTATCTTTTAAATATTCCAGCAGAAGTTAAGTAAACAAATTTATTTGAGAGTTTGTCTACGTATACATAAGCAAAAGATTTGAAATAACAAAAAAACAGAAAGTGGATATTTGTTTTCTGTTAATCTTTACATAGCCCATTTCGAGGTCGGCCACATCCACTTTAATTTACTAAAGCCATCCAATACTCGCAGGTGCAGGAGACAAACATAAAACCTTTTAGAGGTTAATGGTGCTTTGTCTCCATTAAAACCTAACGCTTCACTTTGTTTTACCGCCCCTAAACTACCCTTTTTGTACAACCGAGTGTCAATAAAACCTAAAAAAATCATGACGACATTTTCAATTTAAGCCTTTTGAAAAACGGTATATATTTATTAAAATTACAAACATAAATAAATTTTTAGAAAATATTTTCTCCGAGAGGTCTCCACTACGCTTTTTTTAAAATGATTATTCAAATACATTCAATCATTTAGTTCACACAATAATCATTGCGAAATAGCACGCACATATGTAGTTCCCTTAATCACGATCTTTTAAGTTATAGGTCGCTAGCAAAAGGATCAACTTGAAGAAGTCACCGTAAAACAATAATACTTTAAAATTATAACGTTTATTGACTTAAAAGCGCAATGTGATGCTATGTATACCATCTTAACCAGCGCCACATAGTTATGGGCAAGCGAGAACTCACCATTAGGTGAACGCCTTGCTCTACTCGTCGTCTTGACGAATAAAGAAAAAAGGTTATCAATTTTTAATTTATGCATCCTTTCTAAATATAACGTATTTAACGTAAAAAGTGAACTTTGAAACCATATCAAAATTTTATTGGCAACATGAGGCGTAATTCAAGTTTACATTGTTGGCTTTTTACCAAATGGCCGATAGATCTAATTTATCTTCTTTTTTTACCCATTTTTAAAATTACTTAAAAAGCAAAATAAAAATGTAACTCAAACGTTGCATGTTGTTGGTTGTAAGTGACGAAAGAGCGCCAGTAGAGATAGCACAGCGGGCGTCTAATGGTTTTACTTTGTATTAATAAGTTGGCACTTACTTGAAAGTACTCAAGTATAATCAAGTCACATATAAGTTAATATATATTTACTACTACAAAAATAATACATTTCAGATTTTTAATTTTTATTTGACGAGGCGACAAGACAAGCAAGGCAAGGCGTTCGCCTTATGGGAAGTGATATGTTAGCCCGTAACGACGTGGCCCTGGTAAATATAGTACACACACCACCACATTGCGAACGTGGTATTAAGATGTCAGTTGTATAATATCGTTACCTTAGTAATTTTACAAGCATATAGCACCCTTCAAACAGGAACACAGTAAAGTTTGTACATTACTATTTGGAGGTAGAAATAGAAGTTGCGGTGTTACCTAGGTCATAGACGTTCTCTGGCAACAGAAACCTATCACCGATAATAACAAATGAAATTTAGGTACTCTTATTTTAGAAACATGTACATTTTTTAAACATTTAAAACATTTCAATCAGGAAAGTTTAAGAAACATATCACAGACCGCAATATTTTTTTAATCGAATTTCATCCTACACTAACACTTTTTATAAAAGGAAATCTCGACTCGTTCTTTTGCACCTTCTGATTTCTTAATCCAATTTACTTTAATGTGAAGAAATGATCATACAAACTTATCAAATATACTTTGAATAGATTTTATACACATATAACAAAATAGGTAAAAATTTTTCGTAGTAACATGTTGTTGAGGAAAATCTAAATAAGTACTATGATATGATGATGATAGGTAATGTAGATGGGTTGCTCGGAAAACATCGCTTATAGAGATAAGGCCGCCCTTGCACACAATTAGATTATAAGTTTAATTATTTAAGTTTATTCGCAGTCCCATAATATGAGCAATAAACAATTTATCTATTTATCTATCTACTACGGCTCATAACTTTACTTCAAAACAATAGCGTACAAATATTTCTTGAACAACGTGATTTAAAATATTGCGTTTAAAAAGCCAAAATCGTTTATGTCTTTGTAGAAGTAGCATAACTACCAAGTGTCTAGTGACAATTTAAAATACGTCTATAATTCTATATAATGATTCTGCTTAAATGAAAATATACAAATGCAAATAAACTTTTAAAATTAATTAAAAAACTGTGATAGTTATTTATGAAAATATTCCTAGATTTATATATTTTAACTATTTATCAATGTTATTTCGTAAAATGTTAAAATCGTGATTTTCTCAAATACCATTTCAAAAGAGAAAATAGGAACTTCGGATAGGTTTAATAAAGCACTTTTCTCTCTTTTACGATCTCAATAAAAGGAACGGGCGCTTGCAGCACTACTAACAGTAAGGTCGCTGTACACTCCACCGCTTTCGATAAAAGCTTTTATTGAAGCGCAATCAAATATACTGGATTGTTTTAATTAACATACAGAAACCTCAGTCTTAAACTCTTTATTTAAAAAAAGAGAAACAGAATATTGTATTGAGTAATTTTTTACTTGGTTACTGTTATATGAATATAAACTGTATAAGAACGCGAAAACGACTTTTTTACTTAGATTTTAAGACGGTTTTTGAAAGTGGGGGCCCTCACTGCTTATGAGTGGTCATGTTTTTGTATTATTGTCGTAGCAAGGCAGGACTACTGCTTGGGAGAGTTATAGCGTTTCCTGTAATGTGCTTAGGCTTAGTATAAGAAGGTACCAGTGCATTCCATAGAAGATTCCTAAGCCCTCGAAACGCTTTTGAGGATGACCTCCTGGGATATTTTAGTGGGTTCAAACTCCACAAAACCCTTTCTTCCTCCCCCCCTGAAGCAAGGTATTTTTTTAAGATTTTTCTCTGGAAAAAAGAAGAGTTTTTGTGGCAGACCGTCTAGGTAGGTAACACCAAAGCTCTTATATCAGCCGCCTCACAGCAATGGGCAAACTTTACTTTGGTCCAGTTTGAAGGGCGTTGTAAGCTAAAATTGCCTGGAAATTATGGAGGTAACTGTCACGTTAGTTCTCGAATGTTCTCTTAAAAACGTCAAGATTCGAACTCTTTGTACAATCTCCTTACGTCTTTCTTCTTAAGAAAACTTAAAGAACTACGTTAAGAACAATAATTAACAACACATAAACAAAACATACCTACTTACTATCTTACCATGTCTTAAGACCACAAGCGTTATGCGGTGCTGTGCATACCTTCTTAACCAGCGCTACATTGTTACGGACAAGCATATCACTTACGGTCAGGTGAACGCCTTGCTCGTTTAGTCACATCATAGAATAGAAAAAAAAAGGATATATAAATAGATGACCTAATACCGATAGGAATTAATAAAAGAAGATAGGCCATAACAGAACTCCATCAAAACGCCTTATCAGGCCTTCGCCAAAATATGCACCTAAATACAGAACATTTCGTATTTAAACCCGAACATAATGCACCCAAACTTTGATACATTAAATAAAAGCCTTATTATTACAATATCGTTATAAATACGTTAGCTAAGTTTTAAAGCTTTATAAAAAGTTATTTAATAATGTCTAGCTTAGGAACGATGTGCAAGTTGAGCGATGTTATGCCTGCCACATTTCAAAGTTAAGGGGATGAAACTTTCAATTCCCCGACAAAGTACACGGGCGGAACAATTTAAATCGATCTTTCAAATTACAAAGACACGCCTAATTCATCGATATTAAATTTACCCTAATCAATGTCAGTTAAATAATAATTAAAACTCCACAGAATCCTGTTTCATAATATCAAAGCAACAATTACCATGACATAAAATCAATTTTAATCAAAACACTTTCTATATTATTTATTAAATCGTTAAAACGAACATGACAATACACTTATTTATAGCGACAAGGCGCTAGTTAATACATTTACACAACACCACATTACACTTAATTCCTGAAAATTAAGAGCTGTAATTTCAACATTATGAATAATACATAATGTAAAGAATAATAGACTATCACACATTCATCAGCTAATATACGACCACTGCTGGACATAATCCTACCCCAAAGATCGCATTAATGAGGATTATAATCGTCACTGCGAACTTCCAATGAAGAAAAACGTTGTGAACAAACCAGTATATTACAAGAATGACTGCTTCCGTGGTTATGTAACATTCACTATCCCAAACTCAGCCAACGTTGTGAATAGCCCCGTATCCCAATAATGGGAAGCCTACAGCCTAGTTCGCTAAGTAGGGTGTAAATTTTATATTTCTACAATTTATATATTTTTCTTATTATTACGATCATACATAGAAGCAGAGTTTATAACGACTAAATCAATAATGATGTATATGTGTACATAAATATTTAATTCCCGCAAATTAAATTGTGACATCAATTACATACAATGTAAATAAAAAATATTAGCAATATAATAGAATCAGACATAATTTTAAAATAATGTATCCAATGTTTTTCCTTTGTTTATCGGGGATTCATGTCTCCATTGTATTAAACTACAAACGACAACTTTTACAATGGACATATTGAGCATGGCAAGACATATAGGTAATGCCATGTTAAGGTTTTTATAACAAAGAATAAAAGATGATTCATTATTAATAGCTTGCTTATTATTTTTCAATATTTTTAATAATAATATGCTCATGCTTACTGAGTGAGCCAAAGAATAATGACCAACAAGTGTGCTTTATCCAGAATATTCTGTCTCAGTGACAACCGAAACACAGCGATGCTGTTACAGCAACAAATAGTATGAAAATACCCAAGCGGTTTCGAATAGACGCTACCTCCGATCACACCTCACAACATATGGCCTCAAAATCCATCTGGGAACCTTCACGTTATTAAACCAACGCATAGCTACTACTCCATAAAGCTGGGAGACCATTCAGAAGTTAAAACAGAAATATATCTCATGAGGTAATAATTTTTTTATCCGAGAAAGGCTTTGATCAAAGACCATACGGACTATATAGTCTCAAGCGCAGGTACCCAATGGAGACGGAACATCCCCTTGTGGACATATTACAGAAAAAAAAATATTTATGTTGTTGATAATAAACAGACAAAAATTATTACAGAATTGTTATCATCAACACCTCAACTACTGAATGTCCAGTGTAGTGTAGTAATGTGACAAAGGGCTTTTGTAAACTGTAAAAGTAATATTAATATAATTAATTTCGAAAAGTATAAACTTAAGTATAATTAAACGAAACCGGGAGATTTCTTTTCTTGTAAAATAAGGACGGTAGTTCATAAAATGTTGGAAACCTGTAGTATAAAATATACATACCGAACTATCACTGAAATTACCCTCCCTTTGAGGACCTAACAAAATTTTACAATTTTTGATATTTAAATAAAAATGATTACGTTAGATTAGACTAGTTGTTTTTTTTTCTCCGGCGAATGGTGTTCCCCTACCTGAACGGAGCCTTTGGGGTCGCAGGCGGTTACGATGGGGGTTCGCGGGGTGACCCTTCGACTTGCACAAGCAAGTGCTTGGTGGGTCGGAGGAGTCGGACTTGCGCAAGCACTCTTTGGTGCCATGGTCACCCGGGCATTTGACACAGCGGAGGCGAGCGAAACAGAATCGCCCGGAGTGCCCATAAAGTTGGCTTCTGTAGCACTGGCCAACGATACCGCGTTTGTGAGGAGCCTCGATCTAGATGTAGGTGAGACCGCATAGCCTGGTGAAGCTGAACATTTTTTTGCCCTCTGGAGAGAGGGCGAGGGAGACAAGGACTAGGGGAATCTCCTCCCTGGTCCTCTGGCTGGTGATACGGCGTGCGTCGATCACCGGGAACTCCCGGGCCTTAAGGTCTTCGAATACCTCGGTGGTGGAAATTTCAAGGGGGATACCCCTGATGACTACGCGGAGGTGTTTCTCCACCGGTAAGGCGTAGCTGTGGAAGCCGAGGTTTAGCTCCCTCATGTGCCTAGTCGCACCGCGGAAGTCGTCCGAGGACGAAAGATGCAGGCGGATGCTTTGCGAGGTGTTTTGTGCCTAAGGGCACGAGATTTTGTTCTCCGAAAACCATTTAGAGAGGTCCTTCCACGCGGCTTTATCCTGTAGGATGACGGGCGGTGGGGGCTTCGGCACCTTGACGGCAGGACCGACCGCGACTTGCGCGGGAGGAGAGGAACGGCGCGAAGAGCGCACCTACTTTTTTTCCGGAACGGCGGCCGGGGATTTCCGGCTGGAAGAACAGTGGGCGTAGGATCGCTTGCGCTTTCCCGGTACCCTAATGATTGATGAGGGATCGAGGGCGGCCTGGAACTCCATGTCAGAGGTCTCATTGTCGGACGCCGGTGCAGAGCTTGCGCTGCACGGCGATGAGGGGCGAGGACGAAAGATTGGGGCAGAGGGCCCCGGAAAGCTAGAGACGGGGGCGGTGGGGCTGTCGGGAGCCGCTAACCTGCCCTACAAGGCCTTTTGGTGCGCCTCGAAGCGCACCCAAAAGTCTAGTTTACTCGGACGTAGACTCGGACATTGTTCCCAAAGGGAGCTCCCCGCCAGAAGACGGAGAGTGGCGAGTGAGAGGGGGAGCTCCCTAGGCTATACCTAGGATTATTTGTCGGCCGAGATAAAGTAATAGATTTTTGACTGGGGTACGTACTTTTTTTTACAGCGCTCACTAACCTGGCCGGGGACACCCCCGTAGAGAAGCACTGTCGTGGCACACGATTAATAAAAAGATTAAATGGTGAAACGGGCCGAACCCCACAGTTAACGTAGAAGCGGTGATAGACAAAAGCCGCGGTAATGGCGCTAACTATTGGCGCGCACAGGTGGCAGGAATAGGTAGCGAGCGACCTAACGGTCCGCGGTGACCGTTAGGACGACGCGGTCGGACGCGGACGACGCAAAACAGTGCGGGAGGGGACGATTTACATACGCGGGCGACTTGCAGGCCCGCGTAAAAAGGACACGCGTAGTAATTACGCGGAGAATGGTGTCGAGCGGCGCGACACTAAGTGTACTAGGGCGCGATCGCAATAAAAACTTCGCTCCGAAAAATCACAGCGGGCGGACAGCGAACGAGAGCTGGCTGGAGCTCGATCAAACGTGTTGTCGCTACTGTGGCTCACGGGCGACAGGCACTCAGTCATCACTACAACTTGTACATATCAAATGCGTGTAATGATAATTTTATTATATAATATATTAATAATTGATATTCTAATCTAATGAAGTCCTACAATGTTTTATATAATTACGTACTATAAAGAAGGAATGATTAGTTTAGTTTTATTTACTATTAATTTTCGTGTAAATAAATCCTTTTTTATCAAACCAACTGCCTAACAAAGTGTTGTTACGTAAAAGACAGTTTTTATAGATATATAGACAATATTTTTTGGAAGATAAATAAAAAATGTAGTAGTCGTAAACTTCACATGAGTAGTCATAAATAAATCTGAAGGATTTCGCTAGACGAGTACGCAGTATGACATGAAAAATTTATATTAATGTGTATAATTTACATACCGCCACAGTAGCAATTTTATCATAAACATAAAAACACAATTTTTTTTCATATACCAAAATGATGATAAATGAAAACTAAAGAAACATATTTAACAAAAATACAAATATGCTAAATTAGTTACCCTTATTTTGACCACGGGTAAAAATTTACAAATAATACTCAATGGTATATGTAATACAATAAAAATTTGTAAAACATCGATATTGAAAACAGAAACTAGTTCTTCATACCAGTACTAGTCATCATTATCATTGAGTACCATCTTGAAATGAGGTTGAGCGGTCACTTGGAGAAAACTATGTCGATCCTATGCCATTCTTTTCAACAACTAGTATTTACAACTAACTTATACGTTTTTAAAAATACTGTATAATAAAGATTTATTTATAGTCTTTCAAAAAATATTTTCAATAAGTTTATCCAGAACTCGGTAATAAAAATAATAACAATCAATAGAACAATAGAACTTTCTGGAAAATTACTTGTTTTATTTAAAGTTACTAATTTTATGTAAATTAATAAACAACAATTTAATAATCTATCATAAATGTCACATCTATATACTATTTTTATTAACCTATCCCTATTGATTAAGACACTCAAAGAATAGAGTAAACTTTAAAATTCGTTAATCTTTTTAAAAAAAAATCCGTAGTGGAACTAAAATACTACATAATCACATTCTGAACTCATCAGTTCCTACAATCTATTTGAGTCATGAAATAACCCGGATTTAAGTCTTTGAATAGTAACATTTGTTATAAAACATCAGTTTGCCACAAAAAGTTTTTAAACTGAAGGATTACAAACTTTTTAATGACCTTATTAATATACCACTGAAATTATAAGTGGGGTGATATCTACCTAGACGGTATGAAAACCGTCAAAGTGACTTCCAGTGGTAAATGTCCGTTGCTAACTAGTAAAAAAGATTTTAGAAACATTATATATAAGTACGTACATACTACATGCTTAACGTAAACTACACGTTAAAATTTAAATACCAAAAATCAAACTACTTTTAAAAAAAATACGTAATAAAAAAAATCTCCGTGGCAATGTATTCATGTCAACATTTTTTTTAGTTTTTAATAAATTCAAGCGAAAAAGTACTTGTAAATTCAGTCGGATAATACAGTGTTACTGGAAAATCTAGCGGCGTGGTGTAATGGAAAGGAACTTTCTTGTTATTCAAATTCTTTATTGTACCTTTTGCATAACTGAGTCCTTTGAGAGCGCTCAAGCTTTAGAAGCCTACTTCATACTCTCTTTTCAATAAGTATTAGAATAATCCTTACTGCTTTTTGGTTTAAATTTTAATAACATTTTACATAGATTAACCGGAGTTATAATTTAATAGACCATTTGTTTTTGAAACTTCAGTGAACAATATTATTAAATGTGCAATACACATCCTTATTCATATATTAACTAGCGATATTTAATGGTATACATCTTTTAATATTTTATACTTTATTTATTTGCAGAAAAAATCTTTACTTATTCAAGTTGACTATATTTAAATTTATCTTATAAAGTCATTAGACAGATTGGAATTTTAGAGAGACTTACCTTTGCAATTTTATGTAAAAGTGCTGTAGTGGAGCTGGTCTTAAAAAGACCGAGTGCACGCCTTCGAAGACCCTGGCCTAAGCAGGCTTCTACAGCACCGCAAAGGGCAGTAACACCTCCACTCTCCTCATGTACGAACTTGCGTGTAACAGCCTGGTATGAGACGATTTATATAATACAACAATAGCATGTACCATATAATTAGTAAATAATATTAAAACCGCTATTCTCAAAGCACTTCAGATAATAACAATTTTAAATAATCACATACCTCTTCCATTAACTGTTTTACTTCTTTTTTAACCGTTGCAATGAGTCGATCTTTATGTTCTGTGCTTGGATCTGTTGTTGCAGCCGGCATCTCTTCAGATTCACTTTCAACTACGACAAAATGAAAAATGTTTTATATTATGAATGTAGTAATCGAGAAAGTTTATCATTAGTCATACATAATAACACATTTCTTTTTTTATAGAAGAATCCAAAACAATGTACAAAACCAGAGGTCAAAACAGAAGCTATCCAAAATTATAATAATGTGTTGATAGTGTGATAATGATATGTTCAAATACTCCTCAACCCACCAAACGAGCATAAAATATTTTTTTATAAGAATATGACTAAAACACTCAGAAAATAAGTTATAGGGTAGGGCAACTCCCATAAGACGGTGTTTATTAAATTTCATATTTATGAATACTTAACTAGTTACGAAAATCTATTTGAAGTAGTCTTTAGATAATTTGCGATTTATTTTATCTCAGAACGATAACAAAAATGATTATTGCTGTTATCTTCCAGAATGACAATCACAAACATAAATATGATTATTATGAAAAAAATTACTCTCTCGGCCGAGTTTGCCCTATTTATCCACGTTCGTATAGGTACTATCAAGTTATGACACCGTTAACCTCATTACAGTGACACGTTACAAATTAGATCCACAAAGCTTGGTACTTGTATGAATAAGCGTATAGTATTTCCCAGTGACCTCGTGAACATCTCTAAACAAGATTATCGCTTAATAGTTAAAGATAAATTCAAGTGATTACTGTTCAATAATTTATATTTCCGACAAAGTAATGACACTAGACGGAGGTTCATCTGAATGAAACCTTCACCAATGTAACACTAGTTAAATAATATTCATCTACACAACATTATAGTCAGACCACCGACCTGGTGAATATTCGACGAAATCGTTAGATACAGATATCGGAACTGTCACGACGGTAACCCTTTGAAGAGCTCAATATTCAGCAGTGTACTTCTACGGAGTCCAGACGTTTCCATAATTTATATCATTTTACACATGATCAGAACTCAAATTGAAAACAATTTTTAATTGAACATTTGCCATCTATCACCATAACCCACCTCTCTACATCACAGTAGTATAATACTATTTAATATTTACATTAAAACGATAATTAACCTTTATTCCCACATATTTATGAACGTCGCTTTTGTCAATTTTGATTGATCTTCTTATAGGTTGTAGTTTTAAAACTAAAATCAATCGAAATGCGTACAATTGCATCTATTTACATTTAACATTATTATACAAATAGATAGCAATTGAAAAATTTAAGGGATAATAACATTATTGTCTATAAATAAATTATAAAACATGTATTTTCGCTAGATCCAATGTACCGTATGTTTACAAAATGATACTGATAAATAGAAAAATTATAGTATAGTTTTCTACTTAAACCGCACAGTGTATGAAACGGAATTATTCTCTTTAGAACAGGTAAAAAATTTAAAGAACTACTGCATCGCACAGATTCAGACACTTTGAAGTAATAAACACAATCGGGCGTGTAAGCGACCGGAAAATTTTTCCTGTCAGGCAAAGCGATTTTAGACAAGTTTTCCATTAAAGGAAAAGAAAGTAATTCACATCGTGAACTCCTAAAGAAATCCGTAAAGTGCTAACTGAGGTTGCATGAAATTACTCAACGACGTTAATACAAAATGCGCACTTTTACTACACCCTCCTTTTTCTGCTTTTTGGTCCTTGTTCATCTGTCTGAGGGTGTGGCAAGTTGAACCAATACATTAATGAATTATGTGTATCTGTAATAAAAATAATTAACAATGTAGGCAAGACCAATAATATTCTTATTATGTGTCAATAAACATTTTTTTTACTTTACTCAGAGCGATGCTCGTCGGTACGATTACATTTCCGCCTTAAACTAAACATTACATTCTTTCGAGATAGAACCAATAACTGTAAGAAAAAGCCAGAGCTTGTAATTTGAAAACAAGTATTAGTTTTTAATTTATTAAATTAATTTCAGTTAAGGAAGTATATAGAAGCATTTTTTCATCTAAAAGAAATAACTGAAAATGCCTTTTAAAGTCATTTAAATTGTTGAGTTGAATTGTTATCAAAAAGTAAAAAACTATTAATTTTAATTAAAATTTGATTAAGTTCTATAGCACATTCATTGGACATTATACTTATTTTAGAATAACTTTACTGGTCGGCTAATTAATTATTAATATCGATGAAAACCATTTTGATTAGGAGAACCACAGTGTTTATTTCTGCCGCCAAAAATTTTGTCTAAATTTTATTGTTAATGTATCAATTTGTAGAAGTTGTATGAAATTATTGTGATAATCATACCTTATATCTTATTAGTCAAGACAGCTAATGCAATGTACTCTAAAATCAGATAAAAAAAGTATTACACATTTATGAACAGGCTCACTAACCAAAAGGATAACGATCTGCTGGTCTCTATATCAAAAAATAACTTCGCAAGGTTTAATTAATAGTAGGACTCTTGTTTCATATTAAATCGAGCCAATATAAACTAAATTTTAATTACGACTTAAACTACAGAATTAAGAGCATTTATATCACATTAAATGATTTTCGTATTTTACTTGTCTGTAAGTCTAATCGTTATCAGATAGATTAAATTTACAAAATCATAAATTACATACAGCTTCTTTTTTTAAGCTTCATTATCATCAAACGCCTGCGGCAACCCATTGCTGAAATAAGCCTCTCCCAAGGAACGCCCCTTAGCTCGATCTTCGGCCCTACGCCGGCTTTTTAAGCTTAGGGTACATCTATTCTATTGATATATGTTTAGAGATTACTGAGATACTTACACGTAGAAATGCAAAAACTACACATTCTTAAAAATACATATGGACTGCACCACATCTAGTTGCCAAAACTCGATGGCAGAGATTAGTGCAGGTATACGACTACTTATCAGGGTACCAAAATGTATATATAGTGTCACCATTAAATTGTCATTTTATTTTTGTTCTTTCTGTTATCAGCTGGAACATGGGATGTAAAAATATAGAGCGAGGATTTACATACACTAAGTTTATGAACGATACCCGTTTTCCGATACAATAAGATAATTTAAAAGCTTTATCTGTATTATGCAAATGTAAAATAAATTTATTGAATGTTTTAATAAAATTAACTATATTTATGATATAATATTATTTTTATTTATTATTAAGAAGCTTTAAAAATATTAAGTTCAATAAACGATGATACAAAATATCTTTCTGCGATTGTAATACGCATCATAATTAAAAGTTCTAAAATGAAAGTAGAAAAGTTAATCGTAAACTTTACTATCATATCAAGGTCGTAAAAATGTTCCCAAACACAGTCACACGGTCGTAATTCGCCCACACTTAATGTTATCTATACTTCAAAACCATGGAACAATTTAAATGTCCTAGAAGAAATACTCCATATTTTATCACTATATTTACATAAAAGTGACGAAAGTTTTGTTTTAAAAAAACATAGAAATGTTAAATAAAATCTTTAAAAACTACATCTAATACATACCTTTATTTTGTGCAGCCATTATTAATTTATTTGTAAAATTTTTAGCATCGTTAAATCAGGAATATTATTAATTCACGTATAACATCGCCAGAATCATTTTCTAGAGCGCAACTAGTTGTGCGAAACGTGTTTACAATGTCACTGATGGTTGAAAATGGCTTGTCTGATGGAAAAATCGATGTGGCGCCGCGCGCAGTCAGCCGCTGGTGCTACGCTAGTGATAAGGCGCCTGCCGAGGAAACGTAGCTATTTTGTATTCCTTTATGTATAATTATCTAACATATTTGCATCAATACTAGTAAATATTAACTAATATTTGTATAAATCAAAATATGAATTTATTCCCTAAATGAAAATATTGGTATCCCTAAAGTTACAGACTTGTAAATTAAATCTTATTTGTTTAATAAGTGTCTGAGACAAGTTTCTTCCACTTTTACAAATATACAAATTTATTACACCATTTAAAAATATTGATATGATTCAGATTTAGCTCGTTATTCTTAATTGAATATTTAATATTTCTCTTTAACTACCCTCTAATGAACTTTGGTGAAAATCAGAAAGTACTTATCAGAAATGCCGTTTAGATTTGTTTATTACATTTAAATAGACTCTTACAACGCTGTATTAATTTCACTGTATGCTTCGGACCTCAACAGAATATCAATTTTGTTGAGGGTACTATATTGAGGCTTAGCCAAAGGAAGACGATCTAGCTCTGTCCTTTCAAACAGAGTGAATCTCTTTCTAGGTAACACGGCGGTTACCGATTTTAGGACGCGAGCCTTTACTTGACGTTTTGAATATAGGGTCACGAAGTTAAACACTTCACTTTAATTTTTTTGACAAACTTCATATACATTTTAAAAACTATTCTTTTTGATATATCCAAAGAGTTTGAACAATGTCGTTGTCGCATATAATGTTTTGAAATATATTTACCAACACAATTCTGAAAGAAAATCTTATTAAAGCCACAAATGAAGAAGTCCATAGGATATATTTGTTCTAGGGCTTCCATAATGTTAGAAAAAATTTACACATCGCCAAAAGTAGTTATAGTTAAAATGATACCATTCAACATTGTCTTTTCCGCTGACTATATAATGTTTGCCACAAAAGCTGAACGCAGTGAATACAAGAATTTTACTGAAGTAGAGGTCCGCATACACTAACTATACCTGCGCGTCAGCGGTTTTATTTTTAAACAAAAAAGCAATTATGATGTGTTAACCTATAATAATTAGGAATTACTTAACACAGCACCGCTATAAGCGAGCCGTTAAGTCTCGTTAATCCTGAACGCAGTTCTGAATATTTATGTTTGCACACTATTACTCTAAGAAAAATAAAATCAATGCATATATAAATGTCATTTATATATTAGTCATGTATAGATAACATTTATATATGCATTTTTTCATGTACATGTGCACATATATTTATGTATACTATTATTAAAATATGATACAACACCAACATAAAAAATATCCAACGTAACGTTTATAATCTTACAAAAGTTTTTAGGTACAAATTATACAAACAAAAAACATTGAATTTATATCGATTCAACCAATATGATCACACGGACATGTACCTCACTAAAAATTGAGAGCATTATTTTTCACTTGTACATTTTCTAAGTTTTTCATACTGAAATACATTCTTCACCACACGGAAAATTATCCAATTAAAGATAATAGTAAGGTGAAAAGCATTTTGGTAAAATAAACAGAAAATTTTTAAAGAATAAATTTTACTGGATATGTGGGTGTATTATAGTGCCCATTTTTTCCCTCTTTTTCTGGAGCTATAAGGCTGTGCATAGTATTATATGTTTTTAAAACGTTCCAAAAATTCTAATCTTTCGTCACAAGGCTACAAGTAATACTATGCTATTAGGTAAAAGTTCTTCTAATCTAGTGTTACATTGAGAAAAAATTACTGGATACTTACCCTCAAAAAGAAACTTGTCAAAAGATCCATAAAACTTTTAAATAAATTTATTGACGAAAATAATCAAAAAATTTATGAATGGAAAAAGATTACTTTTACTACTATACTAATACTACTACAGATTGTATTTTCTTCAGCAGTTCTAACACAGATTTATTTTTAATCTGCCGACATAGTCCAAGTTTAACTGTCACTGCCACTGTTATCACAATTCATAACATTGTCTCAAATTCCAATTAAACAAAAGTATAAATAAAAATAGAAATTCATAAAGTTACTTAATTTTAGCTGCTATTAATATGAAAGAGGCCAAAATGAGTACTCATCTATCCGGAGGCAGATTAAATGTCGCGTTGTTACAAGAATCAATGAGAAAAGAGTTATTAAATCTTTTACAATTATGTGAAGGGCCGAAGGCAGGTGTTACAGACAATGTGTATATTCGATAAAAAAATGGGAATTTAATTTTCAAACTCAATGTTTAAACTAGTCATTATCTGTATTATCGTAAATAAATTTTCCTCAAGTTAGTCCTTTACATTAATTTAATTTTCTCCTTATATCAGGTCACAATATGGGATGACTGGCTGGCAGGCCCCGTTGGCCTTGTGGCTCAGTATTCGCTTTTGAAGGAACATGAAGTGGCTGACATGTTCCCCCTGCGGCCTGGCAGTCTGCCTACTATATCAGTCAAACATATAGTATTTATTGCTCGGCCAAAACTTGTCTTGATGGATTTAGTTGCTGATTACATTTTGTCTCTTAGGTTAGTAAAATCGTATTTCTATCCTCTTAGGTTACATCTGCAACAAACTGGCATTAGTTCTTGATTTAGTTTAAGAAGTTCACATTTCATTTGTTTTTCCATTTCATAAAGTTTCTATTTTTCATCAAATTATACTATTTGTGATATCACCATGACTACCTAGGACATCAAGTCTGTACTTTTATTATTTGTTACTTTGAATTTAAGCAAGGGTTTTTCATACATCAAATTATACATTGTTATTGGATATTTATATCAAATAATGTAATATCTAAATAAAAATAATGTCAAGGTTTTTAATAGAAGAACCATACAATCATATTTTTTTTATAAAATCTTAACTATGATAAATAACAACAATGGTATAAAATAAAAGCCATCATTTTTAATTTCTTTTACAGATCAAAGCAGAACTTTCCTGTAGAATTTCACATATTCTTTGTTCCAAGAAAAAGTGAACTTTGTGAGAAACACTTAAAGGATAGAGGAGTGTTTTCACATTTATCTATACAAGAATTCAAATGTGATATATTCCCGTTTGACAGTGATGTAATGTCCTTAGAACTACAAAATGATTTTAGGTATAAAATTTAATATTTACAATTAAAAGTGTTGACAACAGTAAATATTTTAACATAAAATTAATAATTAGCTTGACTTATTCAATTGAGAGAAATTTAAAACAAAAAGCTATGTAATGGTATTTGATTTTGTTAAAAAAATATTGGTTCCAATGAGTTATGTAACTTTGTTTTCTTAGAGAGAACTACTTAGAAGGTGATCCAACATGCTTGTATAATGCAGCGCAAGCATTAAGAACAATTCAACATTTGTATGGGATCATTCCACGAGTCTTTGGCAAAGGACCTGCAGCCAAACAGGTTAAAAAAATGTAGTAAATTTAGATATAATAAACTTAATCCAATACTACCATCCCATAATTATTTTTTGTATTGACAGGTATGGGATCTCTTGTGTCGCTTAAACAAGGAGGATCAGGGGTCTCCTCCAAAGGGTTCAACAACATCTTGTATTGACCAATTGCTTCTCATCGATCGTGCTATTGATTTTACAAGTATTATGGCAACCCAACTAACTTATGAAGGTCTCACAGGTATAAATATCAAGTTTATCTTTGATTATATTAACTAAAATAAATTTCTTGTAATGTAACACATAATATTTATCAAGCACAACACAAGGTGACTACCTGCCAGGTGACATCCTTTTGTAAAGTTCTCACCAGAAATTGATTTGGTAAACCTGAGAATTCAGCAGCAAATGACCAAGCAGAAATGATAATGAATATGTTATCATCTTTTTTTTATATGAAATAAGGCATTGGCATACATGTCCTTTCCACCTGTGCAAGGACATTAAAATGAATTTGTTCCAACAATCACTATGCTATGCTTCTGCATGATTAGCGGACTGCTTTTGCACAAATACACGAATCCACCAGGTGCCATTACACTATTCCTATCTCAGAGAATGAAAACTCCCCCCCCTACCCCCTTCCCCTTATGACCTAAACAGTGAATAACATAGCAAACCTTTTTGTACTACCATTGATTTTCACAGAATTTTTATTGTTGAATTTTGATTTATTAGATGAGTTGTTTGGCATTAAAAGTACAACCGCGACATTCCCGGGCGAAAAATTTGTGAGCGCGGACGACGCGACGCCGGAAGTTACAGCAAGAGAGAAGAAGCGTATCATACTGAACTCCGGCGAGGAGTTGTTCGCTGAACTACGCGATTGCAACTTCACAGCGGTAATTTATTCGCTAGGAATTGTATCTTTCAAGTGACCAGCTTAAAAAATTTTAGCACAGCAGTAATTATTTTTTTTTCTAGGTCGGTGCTGCTTTGTCTAAGAAAGCGCGAGTTATCAAGAATCAATTGGATGAGAGGCATAATGACAAATCGGTGCAAGAGATCAAGCAGTTTGTGTCCCGTCTGCCTCAGATGCTCGCTAACAAGCAGTCTCTGGCCACGCACACAGCCATCGCAGAGTATGTTAAAGAGGTAAAGTAATAAATAACTGTTCATGTTCCTGTTACCATTACAGATGCTCGAGGTTTTCTCCCCAGATCCTTCACGTCTGTTCAAGTTACGACAGCTTTCTTCGAGGGACTGACTCAGATTTACCTTATTACTTTACATCTATGAAATGATTTAACTATTTTTATAAAAATGGCCGACACTGGTCTTTGTGTGTATTAGAGAAAAAGTAAAGAATGTTGCCTACAGGTAACAACTTTTTACGCTTCGTATTATTCCATTGGTGATAGGTCCTTTTTATCTAATACCATCGTAGTCTCTGTCTCTACCAGCAAACAGTATTGGTAACATTATTACATTATAATTCAAAGGGCCCTGTAACTAATAAAACACTACATCTTGTATCGCACAACGTGATACATTATCTAACATCTTCGCTTAGGGGAATTTAAAAATAGCTAAAAGATTGTTAAAAGTGGAAATAACAAAAATGACGTCTTAATATTTTGTCTGTCAGACGACAGATGGCTTCGAATTCCACGATACAATACAATGCGAGGAAGACTTTTTGAATTGCGTGGACAATGAAAAAGCGTGCCCGTTCATCGAAGACCTCATCGCACAGAAAGCACCACTTATCAAAGTAATAAACATATTATTTATTTGACAACCTTTTGAAAAACATTTAATTTTTCCACCGAAACTTTTTGATTTTCTTTATAAAATTGTATGTCTAGTAGCAAAATTGTTAACCATCATTTTCTATCAATAGTCATCATGATAAGTTCAACTAATAGACGTTCATAGCTGGACATACATAGCTCTGTTATAATGTATCTTATTTCACATGGTAATGTTCAAAATGCTAATGTTCCGTCTATCAACTTCTAACGGTCTGAGTTTCCTTAGTGAACAAAAATCGGTCTTTTGGGCGTTATATCACTCACCATTGAGAGAGAATCAGAAGTGTAAGTTTATTCATAATTAAAAACATTGAACTTTATATTGAATATTTATTCCTAGGTTCTTAGACTAATATGCTTACAATGCGCAACCGGTTCAGGTTTAAAGCCTAAACTGCTCGAATATTACAAACGCGAGCTCGTTCAGGTTTACGGACTGAAGACTTGGCTCACTCTATGCAACCTGGAGAAGTGCGGACTGCTGCGTGCTCAGACCGGCACACGCCAATATGCTGTGCTAAGGAAGGTGTACCTCTTGATATATCTATTTTTTTTTATGCTACGTAACGACGAATCGAGCAAAGCATTCATCTGATGGTAAGTGGTACACTTGCCCATAACAACGTTGTGCTGGTTAAAATGATATACACAGCACCACATTGTGCTCGTCGCGTAGAAACAAGGTGTTAAGTCTCGTAACCCCATTAATTTCACAAGCATACAGCACTCTTCAAACTAGAACACGGTAATATTTGCACATTACTATTTGGAGGCAGAAACAAAACTGTGGTGATACCTACATAGGAGATCTCTAGCAACAGACATCTACCACCAGTAGTGTGACAATAATATTAAGAAATAATGGTCTTACTACAATCATTACCATAGTAACCACATATGGTTAAACTCACATTATCATGTACTAATAGACGCCCACTGATGGATATATGTTCCACATGTGTTTATATGTAGGGACCACCACAGTGGTTATGTCTGTAACCAAATATTAGTAATTATACATTCACCATCATCATCAACAGCATGGGCAGTCCACTGCTGAACATAGGCCTCTCCTAAAGAACGCCACATACCCCTATCTTCGGCTATACACATCCAGTTCCTGCCAGCCGCCTTGAGCAAATCGTGGCTTCATCTGGTCAGGTCAATACACTATATAGTGTTGGTGAAATTCCCAGAAAAAAGAAACTTTACTATTATTATAATATCATTAGTTGTCACAACGTTGTTTCATGCAACTATAATGTGATTACAAAATTGTTGGTAATTTATGGTTTCAAGATATCGCTTGTGTATATATTTTTTCAGACCTTACATCTTACTATGGACGAGTCTGAATTGGATGCGAGTGAAAAGAGTTACTTGTCTAGCAAATATATTCCTTTAGTCGTTCGGCTTAGTGAACATATCACAAAGAACAAGGCGTGGACTGGTCAGTATTGAATACCAAATTTGTTATTTAAAAAGTGTTACAGGAAGCCCTCTAATAGGGATCGTAATGGAGAGAAAGTCTGGGCAATGTGTGATCTTTAGCTATTGAAACCCTCTCTGGTCACTCTGAGTACTTTATGAGGGAATTTCGCGGCTGCATCACGCTAGGGCTCTTCCTACTACCATCGATGTGCTACGAGAAATACCAAGATTATTTCGATTTTAACGTCCACCTCGGACTAGTTAAGACGATGATGAGGAATCTGAGCTTAAAAGCCCAATAAGAGCCACGTCCTACCAATAATAATTTGATTACACATATAATAAACAATGCCGATTATATACATGTAAAAATGTATGTATGTATGTATAGATATATATTTATTCATGTTTACGTATCCAGATTCAACCTAGAATCAACCCCGTGCCTCTTTCGTGCTATATTTACATTATAAAGATATATCCAGGTTGATTTTACAATTTACACTCACATATATGGAACGAACTATAAATATATTATCAGTACTTCATTAAAACCAAAACAATTTTTACATGGCATTCATTATTTAACAGACTACAGATATTTTACCACTACTGTTATCAGTATGAATGTTGTTACTATTTTTAGCACAGTGTATCCACTATATATATGAAAGCTGTGAACATTTTTGTTATACTAAATATATAATATAATGTTAAATAAATAATTTCTGTAATAGATAATGTTTTATTGTTATTCAAATGCAGTCTTAGCTACATACGTCTTAGGTAACAAATACACGTACATAGCTGATCAAAAAACAATAAATATCTACAAAAATTTATTTTGTACGATAATTTACTACACTTGTTTTGTACTTTATTATACAGTTATCAACTCCAAATTCAATGTAGACCTAAAAGGCTGGATAATAATATTATCTTTTCAGGTATTGTAGACGTACTGGGGTTACTACCAGGCAGTACAGTTGATGAACTACAGACGCTGCAGCCACGAACGACGCGCCGGAACTCCATCTCCAGCGAAAACTCTTCATCACTTGAAAGTCCTAGGGTGATCCTCGTGTTCTTCATCGGCGGATGCACTTACCATGAGATATCAGCTCTGAGAAGTTTAAGTCAGCAAGAGGATTCAAATGTTGAATATGTAATTTTAACCACCAAGTTAGTTAATGGGAACACATTCATCGAATCTCTCATGGAGAACGAATAGTCAATTTTTCGTATGTTGCAATATTTTCTTATACATAGTCAAAAGTTAAAATGCCTTCATTGTGCAGAGGCTGACCACTTATCTAGTAACAAATTCCCTTTTTAGATTCTATTACAGTATGTTGTGGAGTTTAGTTGTTAGTAGGGCTTTTTCAAACCGCCTGGCTATCTAACACCCTGAAATTGTTAACCTTCCGTTCGAACTGGATATGACTCACGAAATAAATATACATGCGTTTTTAGTAAAGTATTTTCTTTTAGATCGATTTCTAGCAAATCTCATGCATAAAGTTTTGTTCGGTCTAACTAATCTAAAAGATTCCTGCAGCTCTCCATTTTTCTGTGATAAGCTTATTCTTACGCTGTTCTTCAGCTCTCTTGGTCTCCAAGACATGATTGGTGACTTTAAATTGACGTCTAAATATTTATATAGGACAACAGGTAGTATATAGTTTTCCATAATACTGTTGCTTTAACAACTTATGTTTAAAAACTAATGTTCAGTTTTATTTTTCATATACTTATGTCGATTTTTTTTCCTGGACCAAATCGCTTGTACTATCGATGTATACAGTTACATAATAAAAGTGAAATTTGTTAAGTATTAAAAAATACTTAAACATGGACAAAGCAAATTTTATCTCTAGTTACCCTGAGCCATAGGGTGGAAGGGTTTTTAAAAACTACATGCTTGGGACTACTGCCCCAAACTATGAGATGTGAAGTTAATAAAAACTGAGAGAGAACTGACTTTATTTAGTAATACAAGCTTCTTATATACTAAGGT
>DWLS01001331.1:0-22376 GCA_018246255.1 Pachliopta kotzebuea | reverse complement strand
GGGATCCGTTCTCTCTGCAACTCTTTTCTTGCTGTACATAAATGATCTGCTCATACCCGGAACCTTTGGGTACGCTGGCGACAGCACAGTTGTAGAGAGATATATGCTGAATGAACGAGGCGGTAGTAATGAGGTACGGCTCGCGACGGAAGCCATGGTGGAGCGGTTGAATCTCACTTTACAGGCGATTTCTAAATGGGGCAATGCCAATCTTGTGAGGTTCAATGCTACCAAAACACAAGCGTGTCTTTTCACAGCCAAAAGGAGCCATTTCACCTTGGCTCATACTTTCCGGGATGTGTCCTTGGAAATTTCCGACTGTCTCCAACTGTTGGGAGTCGAGATCTCGACTAAACTATACTTCGGAGAGTTCATTGAGTCCAAAGCTAAGATAGCAGCGAGAAAACTGGGGGTCCTTGCCAAAGTGCGGCAGTATTTCACTCCAGGGCGGATTTTCACTTTATATAGAGCACAGGTCCAGTCGTGTGCGGAGTACTGTTGTCATATCTGGGCGGGTGCTGCGAAAACCCATCTTGCAGCTCTGGACTAGGTGGAGAAGCGGACCAAGAGGCTTGCTGGTGATCAAGAAATTGTCTGCTAAACTGCACAGTCTTGACCACAGGCGCCGAGTGGCCAGTCTCGCCGTATTCTACAGGATCCATTTCGGAGAGTGACGCAGGAATTACATGACGTAATTCACCCGTCCCCTTTTCATCACTGGACGACAAGGCGCACGGCGACACTCCATCCCTATGTTGTAAACATCCCCAGTTTACGCTCTAAGAGGTTTGACTCCTCGTTTTTAATAAGGTGAGCTAAGGAGTGGAACAACTTGCCGGCGTCAGTGTTCCCATCCAATTACGATCTGGGCGCTTTCAAAAAATGAGTGAACAGGTATTTGCTGGGTTAATGCGCTTTACCATCATAGACCACATCTTCACTTAACGCCAGGTGGGATCGTGGTCAAACATTAACCTACGTAAAAAAAAAAACGTTGCTGCTTGGTAAAAAACATTAACATACGTGTTAAAACGAAGACAAGAAAGTCATCGGAGCGAAAAGAACTTCCGTTTTCCTGGATCTAAGTAAAAATCACGACAACTGAAATCTTGGTCATTTTGAAAGATGTTCTTATGTAACGTAAGTAAAATGTTAGCCTATGTTCATAGGCTGACACATTAATAGGCTGAACATATGATACTGACCATGATAAAGTTTACAGTTTCTAAAAGCATCAATTGTACTTCAAAAAATTTTAACAGCCTTTCCATACACTCTACAAAGATTATTATTTTATTGCATTAAATTTTCTTTCATTTTCTTGTTCACTAAACCTCAAGCTACGTAAACAACATTACCCCTTTGTTGACTTTATTTACGTGTTCAGTACACAAGAAATCTTTTTTGGTAACAAAGAGAAAAGTATTAACTAAATACAAATTTAATAAGAAGTACCCTTATGGAACTTAATTCTAAGTAACACGCATAAACTTTTGAACGATTTTTTTATTCGATGAGGCGACGAGACTAGCCAAGCATTCACCTGATGGTAAGTTATACGCTCGCCCATAACTATGTGGTGTTAGTTGAGATGGTATTCACTCCACTCTCCACACTCCACATTGCGGTCGTCGTCTTGAGACATAACGTGTTAAGTCTCGTTACCCCAGTGATTTCACTGGCATACCGAATCTTTCGGACCGGCTCACAGTAATGTTTGCACATTACTGTTTAGCGGCAGAAATAGAAACTGCGGTAGTCCTAATAAATAGGTTATCTTCAAGGTACCGCCGGTAAATTTGTAATAATATTTCTTGGTTTTTTACCTTTATTTTCATAGCTGAACAAGATTTTGGATGTTGTATGTTATTTATTCAAAACTCAGAGTTGTAATCAATGATACAGCTCTGTACATCGAGGTTATCAAGAGGAATCAATTTATTTTATAGGTTACTATAAAAATATGTATTGTAGTAAAAACGTAATCAATAACTTATTTTCCAAATAAAAGATTACAAAAGATTTCCGATTAGTATTCTCTTCATCATAAACTTTTAATATGGTGCACAAACATTTATGTACTTTATAAATTTTTACACAAACGCATTATAAGTATATAAGGCATTTATACGGTGTACCAACAAAATACGATATAATCACTTCAAATATTGTAAGAAACATTTCAAAGAAATAACGACACGTAAAATAGAAATGCTAATTTAGATAAATAATGAAAATTTTAGTTCAAATTAACGCGCTCATTTCATATGCTTTCTGTTTAATTTGTTTGCTGTTTCACCTCCACTTATTTTGCTGTTGAGTAACGTTTAACCGGTTATGCTTGTGAAAGCTAATTGTTTTTTACGGCTTTCACTGCACATGACTCGAATTTTTACTGTGTGTTTACTTTGTTTTAAAGCTAATTGTTTTATACCTTCGCCAATCTTTTTCAATTTTAACCATAACTTTCCTTTCCTATTTAATATTGTCATATCGTAGTGCTTAGTTAACAGGTTAAATCAATTATTTTTTAAGAATTAATGACTGGTTGTTTTCAACACTTATAATAGGAACACGTTGGGTAATAAATTACTAAATAAACTTCCTATTAAGTTATCATTATTTAGATTTTCATCAGTTTTGTTTTTTAATATCTTTTTTATGTTACCATGTAAGAGTTGTATTACTTTAAGTGAAAGTTTTCTTTAAAAATATCTTTCAAATACACCTGTACGACGCAATTATAATTGAATTTAAAGGAAACTTTTTTTGAAAGATAAATCCTTTACCTAGTTATAAAGTTTGTATACAAAATCATTGACAGGTAATGTAAAAAAGCTAAGAACACATTTTGATGTAGTGAATAATATCTTTACTGGCATCAACACCTTGTTATAATTTATAATCAGGAGACCATTTATCTCATCTAAACAAAAAAAAAACACTTTTGTATTACAACAATTATTTTCTCTTCATAAAAATTTCTTACTTTTTGAGGTAATATATTTTATAAACATAAATGCTGGCGCTGAAAAGGTAACAAACTTGATTAAATTACTGAAGACGAAAATAGATTTTTCCTAAAAACATTGTTACAAAAATTCATTTTATAGATTAATTCTTAACTAGATATTGCCTAAAATGTTATAACAGTAAATAAAGTATCGTTAGCAGAGTGCGGGACGGTAGCTAGTCTGACGGACCGTCGGCCTTGTGAAGATTACAGGAAACAGTCGGTTACGGTTGAGATCAATTGGACATTTATGTCCAGCCGTGAACATAAATTGACTGAATTGATTGACTTCAAACGAAATAACTATAATTCTTCTTGTAAAACACTCTTATATGTGCGGCGCTTAGTCCATATCTTATTTCATGTTTTCTCGTGCCTATTCAATATTTTACTAATAGGTTTTATAATGTAGCAACGATTAAAGAATGTCAAATATTAAATTTTATTACACTCGTAGCTTTACGGCGGAAATAAGCCGAGGTTAAACCAAAAGGTTTTTTACTGTATTAGTAGACGAGACGGGCAAAGCGTTCACCTGATGGTAAGGGATACATACACTTGCCTGTAGCATCCCGGTCTCCGGCAACGGAGACCTACCGCCAGTAAATTTATTTAAAAAAAAATATTTTAAGAAAATAGAGGCAAATAACATTACGTAAAGAACTTTACTGTTGATGGTTGATTGTAGATCTCAGATGCCAGAGGCTGTCTAGGTAGGTACCACTGCAATTATTATATTTGTCGCCAAACAGTAGTGCGCAGACATTACTGTTCCTGTTTGAAAGGCATTGTAGCTATTGAAATTACTGGGGTAACCAGATTTAACACCTTGTGTCTGAGGGTGACTAGACAGTGCAGACAATGTGGTGTTGTTTTATATCATCTTAATAAGCGCCATGAGCGCATCATTTAGCATCAGGTGTACATGGCGCTGGAGTTGTTGATTTGCCAAATAAAAAAATAGTGAAATATAATATACTCAACTATGATATACAAAACATGCAGTCTCAAATAGAAGTACATATTATGATGTAATTGTTCTTAGTTAAAAAGTTAGTAAGCTTACTGTAACTTCTTTTTTCTTGTTGTGTATTTCATCAAATAATTATTGTCTTATCTTATACTTACTATATCGCTAATTTACGATGTATGAGTACTGCAGGTAATTTATTATTAAGTCATAAAATAGGATCGTCATATCTTTGATTTGTTATGAATAAAGTTTCACTGCTTTCATCCCAAATTAATAGTCATACTTGTAATACAAGTATCTTAGAGAGAGAGAGAGGAGAAACAGAATGTTGCATATAAACCTTTATTATTTTAAATTTGCACATTTTCCTTGTAATTAATTAATTTATATTACTTCCAATGTAAGTGAATAGCTCTCAGTACTCTTGTAATGCTTTCACATCGGTGCTGCATGACTAAGATAAGCATATTGTTATTTGTCTTAATTATTTGAAATAGCTATGATTCTGTTTGACTTAAAAGTCCTGTACTGTAATAAAAGCTTGCCTTCGCATATGCACTTATGTTAAGTACTAAACTTAAAATTAAGATCTTACAATTAATTATTTGAGATTCATCTTTGCAATCTAGAATCGACACTCTTTTTAATATCACACACCCATAATGTGGATTTTTTTAATTACATTTATTAGAAAGACGTTTAAACTGACTACTTTTGTGTAAAATTCACCACCACCTTCTTCTAAATCTAATTTATAAGGTAATAAAGTTTAATGATATAGTATTAACTAAGCTTTAAATTCCTTTTACTTGATTCCTTATGTAATAGAGGACTCGTATACTCAAGTCACAACATAGATTGACTTTGTATTATAAAGACTAAATTTAGATTTATATATTCTATATTAAGCAATGCTGCTTCTCCGAATTACCTAAAGGAAAAATTCATGTATTTATTTTCTACTCAACAATGAGTACCTCGACTCCTCAACCGTCATAAAATAATCATTCCACAGCATAGTATCACCTTCTATGAAAAATCATTTATAGTTCAAACGATGTGACTTCGGAACCCTCTGCCTTCTGATATTACGAATGCTTCAAGTAAGCCAGCTTTAAAAGAACTGTTGAAAAAATATTTACTATAACAGGAACAACACATGCATTGTACTGAAAGTGTTTATGTATCTATAATAGTTTAAAATATATGTGTAAGTTACCTATGTATGTTTATTGTAATAAATATGTATTTATGTACATTAAAATTTTACCACTCGTCATTCATTTCGCTCTCACGTCTAAACATTCTCCCGGTGTTGACTGAAGAGAATTCCTCGAGGCATTAAATCCGCCTAATGTAACGTTATGGCATTTAATTTTTTTAAATTAATAAATATGGATGTAATGTATGGATATATGGAATTTAAATATACTTTACAAAGTTTATTAATGTTTTAATTTTACGGACAACCAATATCAAACTTTACAACTTTATCAAAATGATTAAGTCCGAAACTAAAAAGGGTGGTCGTGCGCAACCGTCCATTGTTGTGGTTCCAATTCTCACAAGGGTTAAATATTCATATGATCTATATTTACATATACCGAGTTCCGGAGTACATAGATTTTGGCATTTATAAAGTTTACGATTATTTAATATCGTTGTGCCTTTATAGATGAAATCTAATTGAAAGAATTCGCTTTAATTCTCAAAAAACCCTCTATATAATCAGCGTGAGATATGTTCTACACACCGAATAAATATATCCCTTATAAAAACCTATACTTTAACAATGGAAGCATATAAAATCTTATCTTTGTTGAAAAATAAATCTATGTTTATTAAAAACATATTTTATGAATTTAGCCAAACTGGATAAACGACTTAAAAAGAATCGCGGAGAGTCATGAACTCAAATACCATTTGACCGTGTCTTGGGGCTTACATTAAAAGAAACATATATCCAGCAGTGGATGTCCATCGGTTATGGTGATGATGAACGCATTTATTCAATTATATACAGCATTTTACAGTACCTATGTTCACTGAAGAACTGTAGTGAAAGATTTCAGGTTTAGTATTACCACTGGCTTGGAATTCCATTAGAAGTACACTATACTTCAAGGCACATTGTGCGCTCATTTTACTTAGTGTGTCTTTCATAATATCTGTATAATTTATTTTTATTAAATGTGTAATATTGGCGTATATATAAAAAAAGCATTATAAATCATCATTACATTAAAAGATCACGCGAATCATGCGCATAATTTTCCCGTGTCGTATAATTCGCAAGGGGCAAAACCTTTTGCCGTTTTGTTGTATGAGGATAACGTGCCTGCTGTATGTAATTGCTCAGGAAATTTCCCGACCGCTAAAGATTACTTTGTAAGGCATAAAACATTTACAATATCTTTATGTTAAGAATATCTACGGTTTATACGTTCTTATTTCGTACCATTATTTGGAAAAATATTTCTGTAGAACATGTATTTTGTACAGGTTTAAAATTGAGATATTCAAGACAACATCGTGATAACTAATGTTTGTGTATCCCTTTCTTCATAAACTTATTTGAGTTAGATTTTAAAGTCGAAATAAATTTAATCACTAACACTTCAAGTTAATAATAGCAGGACTAGTCACATTGGGATACGATTCGGTAAGACAATAATTTTAAAGAAAAACGCCAAATTCGAAATTTTTTACCGATGCCTTTTTAACTACTACATTCTACATGAAATAAAAAGTTAATTATTTAACTTATAAATAATTTTCTTATTACACAAAGCGTGAGTGTGTAGATAGCGACAATAACGATGAAGACAAAGAGCAAAATATAACTACAAAGTATGTAAAGGTCTGTACAAATCGCTATTTATTTAAGAATTCATTGTTTTATCAACAAAAAGTAATGATACTTCTGTAAATTACGAGAATACATAAAAAACCGTCTTTTCTAGTCGTTAGAAGTTGCTTTGCTAAAGTTTTATGTTAGAGCAATAAAGCTGTAGTGTTTTTCCTTTAAGAATGTCTCGACTACCACCATTAATATTGGAAGACATTATCATTAAGAAACTTTATACACAAAGTTTCTTGTCATGTTCTTTCGGTAAAACAAAAGGAAAATGTAAGTATCATTACATTTTTCGATGCATGTGCATAAGTGGAGAAATATTTAATAAAACCTATAACAATTTTAATATGTCTTTGTTCATGTAATAATTACGATGTTATTATAATTTTGAAAAGCAATTACTTATTACCCTTTCTAGACCTATACAAAGTGATTTTGGTGTGACTATTTAATTCGTATACCTCTCTGGTACAGAAAGGTGATTACAAAGCATATTAATTATTCAATACCATTAAATTGCAAACAAAGAATGGACGCTATCGCTACAGAACCCTTAATTAAAATTCGTATTTGTTACGTCAAGGCTGAAGAACTTAAGGACAACGATATAGACCAAAAGATTGCTAGTCCTAAGTATAAACACAGAACGTAATTGAAGAACTGATGGCTTGTGGTACAGTAAGCACTCCGGTGGACATCGTACTGTATGGTTTCCTATAAGGTTAACTGTGATAACGGTAGAAGAAAGCTGTTATGTATGGGCAGCATGCGAAAATTCATCAGTGTTAGGCTTTTTATAACGAAATCTAACCATTGAAATTTAATCTGCAAAGAATATTAAACTGTAAATTGTTTGCTTACTTTTCATGCAGTAAAAACTTGCTATTCTTGCTAACCCTATTTAAAAATTTAAAATGAGGACAACAAAACAGAAAAATATTAATTTAATTTCAATGAAAACTAAACTAAGCCAATTTTTTTTTTACTTCTTGGATTAAAATTATGCTGTCTCTGCTTTTGACGGAAAAAAATATAGCGACTGCCGCGTTGCAATACTACTTCTTGTTATACTTTTTAAAAAACCCATTTATAAAGTTAAAGTAACCATTTATAAATTAAAAAAAAAACACTATTACTTTTTTAGTATTTCTTCATTCGCGAAAAAATGTTTTACCGATGCTAATACATTGCAACACTGCAAAGTTAAGGAAAGATTTCTATGATTATTTAATAATTTATGTACAAATTAAAGAAGTGAAAATGTATATTCATGAAAATTATTATCAAATTAATATGTTTTCTTTTAGAATTATCAATACGCAAAATTAAACAAAAATATTTGACAAACATTATTGTTTTTAATTTATACTACCTCAAAATACATTTTTGCAAATGACATTTAATATTTCATAGTCATTTCTAGACAAAGGCAAAAAAATGTTATTGTAAATATTATACTTCTAACGTCACATCAAGCACATATAAATTTCTGTGTGTATATTGTACAGAGATATTATTAAACAATCCATTTATTTTCGGTTATATTAAAAAGGATTCTTGTTTTGCCATTTGGATTCAATTACAAATACGTTTAGTACTTGTACTTCTTGTTTTTCCTAAATTTTTGTAATATTCTACAGCCAGGAGCCAGTTTCAACATAAAGGGTTTTGAATCACTATGAGAGTACAAAAGAGTTGAGCGCTATTGCAGCAGACAGGAAACGTAACCAAAATGAAACTAAGTAAAACCCATTGTGCTACACTTTATTGTATTACTAAGTAAATAGCAAAAATACTGTTTTTAAACTTTTCAAAATCTGTTTCTTTGAAATGTTTTAATTATTTTCAAAATAAATCAGCCTATAAAGAATTCGTTGATTTAAAAAGGATAAATATTTTTTACCTTGTTATCATTGTTTTGTGTTAATTAATTTTTTTACATTCCTCGTCTAGTTTGTATATATATTGTTTAAAACTACTTAAGAAACAAAATAAAACGTAGTCCCGCCTCTTTTTATACCCACGTCTAAATTTACTGTTATCTGAAAGTAATTCAAGATGAACAACATTCTTCATCCTCGTTCAAAAATTTTCCATAGATTTGTAATATTGCCAGTAATCTTAGAATCAAATTAAGGTTAAAACATTATTCATTATTGTAATAAATAATTGTTTAAAAAACAATGATGTAAGTTAAGTCGCGGTGAATAAAAATTGTAACAGTTCTCAATTCCACATTAAGTGCAACTTACGTATTAAATCTTAACAATAGTTTTAAATTTGATGTTGAAAAGATTTTTACTTAAAACTCAGTGTTTTTAATCAAATTTAATTGATATTTAATTAAAATTTTTACTTTTTACTTATATTCAATTATTCAATCACGATAAATCCGTTATCAAGAACCAACTTACAACAAACCTAAACACAATTTTTAAAATAAATTTATGCCAGGTTTTTAGTTTTGTATATTAAATTAAAATATATTTCCAATTCAATTCAAAGGTCGATTTAAACGTCTACTTGGCGAGATCGATGTAAAGAATGTATTATCGAATCACAACCGAGCTAGACATCACAATCTCGATATATCTCCATCAATGCAATACAGATGTCAATGCAAATGACGTTTCTTTTAGATATTGTTGGATTTTGAGATTGTACGTAAAAGATTTTAAGATATATTTTATGAGCTCGTAATTGCTAAATTCTTTAGAAATATTGGTGACTCAATTTCTAATATTACTGTTCTCTAAAAACAACTTTTTAACTTTGCCTTAAGATTAGATATAGTAAAACAAAAGTCGAGAAGTGGATATGTGTACAACGTTAAAAATTTTCAGCTCCATATAACAGGACAAAAATAATATAATTTGTTAAACTTTATAATTACCGGATATTGAATGAAAAATATTTTACTATTAAATTTATAAGATATACACATGATACATATATATATAATTATAAATATTTTTTTTACGTCATTCAGTTGAGATTAGGGGTTCGGGCGAACGGCGAGGATTTCTTAAAGTAAAACGAAATTAATAAACTACGGAGCTCAGTAATAACGTAGCTGAATAGTTTTAAAGAAAATTCTCTTACAAACCGAAGAATTCTTTATTTTAATTAATATTTTAATAGTAGATATCATCTTAGTACAATTTACAAGCATTCTTTTACCAAAGGTATAGGAAACTTCATTACGATCTTAAATTAAAATGTGTATATATAATGAATAAATTGAATACTTAATAATAATATTGGTTTATTTTGTTGATTATCTGAACTGAAGGTTTTATGTATAAACTTATTGACTTAGAGCGGTTGACCACATGCACGATGCTTCAATTCGGAAGATATATATGAGGTACATATCCACTGAATACTAAGCATAGCTATTTTTTTAATTACGTAATTCTATGCTCTTACGTTTCTCAATACTGTTGGTAATTTTTAATAGAAAATAAATTAAATATCTCTGCAAAGTTCTTCTTGATCACAGAGTTTGATACATAAGTACTGAAACAATAGCCAAAACTTCCGGCCATTTTTTCATGTACAAATAAAAGTTTTACATAAAACGAATCAAATTATTTGACAAAATTTCTCTGAATCGTGATAAATTAAACAAATATTTTAATTTTACAAAATAATGAGGCGTCCAAGAGCTTCTGACGTTTTCATTAAGTAGACTTGGCGAAAAGCTACACAACTGGAATGTAAACACTTCAAAACTTTTCACGCTAAAGTTGTACAGCGAATAGGTGACTCTGTCGGCAAATACTATAGCTATCCAAGCATTGGTCGGTAAATACTTATTATTCACCTCTACGTATATTGTTATTAATAATAAATAGCTTTTCTGTATTAAGCATTGTACCTGTTAAGTCAAAGAACTTCAACAAGTAAATAGATTTAAAGAAAATTTCCGGGAACTTTTGTTTTTTTACTGTTAATACTTGTATTTTTAAAAACTAATTAAATTTGTTTTATTTAACAGCTAAGTGAATTATTTTTGTACCGAAATTATTAATTTAATTATAAAGAAAATAACGAGTAATTAACGTTGGAGTCGTTAAAGAGATTTTTTTAGCAGTTCACGGTAACAAATATCAACAAACCTTAAATTATTATACTTAATTTATCTTATCGTTTATTTTCAAATTTCTTTGGGCAAATAATTTATATAGAAGACATCGTGACAGCGACGGAATTTTAATTAAATAGCAACAGCTGTTGATTCAACTTGTAATATGTTTGTAATTATGAAATTATATTATCAGAAACTTATTGATCTTATATTATTAAAGCAAATACAATATTTAGTAATTAATTAAATTCTATGCATAAAATTCGTTAACTTTTAATTAAAAAATCAAATAATGTCATGTAATAATAAATTGAGTATCAAGTACATCGGCATCATTCATCTATTAAAGAGGTTTCTTTATAACCACTTTCTTCGAGATTTTTAATGTTATATGAAGCAGTAATAACACATTTTGCTTTCGGGTATGTACTCAGATATAGTGAGAATCTCATTATGTTGACATAACATCATCTTGTGTACATCCGCCAATCTGTATGGCCAAGTTGATCAACATCACAACAAGCTTAATAAACTTAAGCAAAATTTAAAAGGAGGCTAGACAGGTGTTTATCTCAATTTTTATTATATTTATAATGATATAAATTATTAATATAATAGTATTATACTTTATATTCCTATAAGATTATTGATATTCTCTGAAAGACTATAATCTCCTTTCTGCTGACAATAATCCCTAAGAGGAGTTGTTGGTAAGCGAAGTCGTAAATTGTACGAGACGGTGGAAATCTAACAAAAGATTCCTATTTCAAGGAACATGCACCGTACCCACTTAGCGGAGAAAGGATTTCTATGTTCATCATATAATTTACAACAATATTCTTGCCTAGCTACATTAAATTAAGGTAGTTGTACGAATTTCTTATTTCGATGTTCATTACAACACTGACTGCTTATTTCTTTTTATAATAATGAGAAATGAAGGTACAAACTTGGTTAAAAATTAATTTGTCGCTTTCTTAATAATTTTTTTAAGATATGATACCGAGAACGTATGGCTTAATTTGCGGTATAAATTTATCCTTTAAAGGTTGAAACAGCGACAGCACAATGGCCACGCATTTGCTTTAATCGGTGTTCGTACGAACCAGAATTAAACCCTCGGTGCCAACACAATAGTTAGTTGCTATTCTGTATTACTCCAGTACATTCATTTGGCATACTCTCCAGTGATTAAAACATTTTGGAAAAATCCGCAACATAAAATTTTTAAAGACTGAAGAAGAAAACGTTTTCTCGCATCAAAGACATGTTAAACATCCATACTGAAGCTTCGCAGAGGATTAAGGGAGCAATGAAACACTTAACCCAGTAAATGTATAAAGTCTGTACCAAGTAAAATATAGCATAAAAATACAGTTGTGGCTGCATTACTTAAAACGAAAGATCAAAGCAAAATCCAGTCTACAATCAGATTATCGTCGTTGCAAGAAAAATAAATGGGGTCAGTTTACATTCAGTACTTTAAGTTTAAAAATATCTCCTTATGGTATGCATAAAAAAATTATGTTTCCCGGAAATAGTGTAATATTTAAACAGCGTAAATAATAAATCAGGGAAAAAGTATTTTTTCGTATAGCATACATAAACTTGTAATTAAATATATTTGATAAGATGTGTTCAATTTTTTTCCCTAAAAAGGAAACACGGCTACGGTTAACAAAAAAAAATTGTTTCGTTTATAAAACTAATACAGAATCAGTAAGAGTAGCACAGAGTGGGTTTACGCCTTTTTTGCCTGATTTCTTCAAATACCATTAAAACCGGAGCAGTATTTTTTTAAACCTATAATACATAATTTTTTTCTCAAAAAGGTACAATTAATAGAGTTCGTTCCGATTTTATAGTTATCAAAGGAAAAATAAATGGTAATGACCTGTTCATATGAAAAGTAACTTATTAAAAGACAATTACGTCTATAAATTTTAAGTGTTTTTGTTTAAAAGGCTTGAACATTTAATTGTGTATAAAGCATGATAGCACTTTGCTTTCTATTCACATGCAAATACGATATCGGAATTACAATATCGACTAAATTAGTTTACTCTAAAAAATTTCCGGGCTTTGCCTTTTTGTAATTAATTAATGATTATTAATTGTAAATAATGAAATAAATCGAACATGTTAGCATATGAATATCAGTTAACATTATAAATAACAACTGACAATGTTGTTTTTTTTAATATTCAATTGGACAAATCCAGTGATACATATAAAGGTAAATACTTTTGTTAGTGAAAACATGTTCCAAAAATTATTAAAGCAATTGCATTTACCATAATTTCAAAATACCACTTTTCTTAACCACTAAGTTAAAGAAAGTGTTAAAGTCTATAAATACTAATGAAAAGTTTTCCTTAAGAATGGTTTTGCGACTGTTTTTCAAAGTAAAACCTCTGAAAGCAATTTTCTCCTTCGTTATTTTCAATATTTTTATCGGAAATATCGATTGAGGTTAGAATTACGTTCTACTCTAGTTTGAGGAAAAAGTGTATTTTGATGCTTAGGGTGGTTGAATACCTAATACACGTGTAAAGATTTTTATTATTTTCAGTTTTCCAAGTTTTCTTAGTCCCGTATAATAAAGCTGTTAATTACACTAGTTTATATAAATCCGCTGTGAGCATAAACTATGCTCAAAGTTTCAACACGATGTCAAGCTTTCCGTACACCGCATTGCACCAAACGCTTTAAATTATATTTATTTTAAGCTTTTAAACTAATAAAAAATTTTGCTAGGCGAATAGCCAATTGGTTATTTCAATCAGAAGTATTAAGTTTTGAGTTGAGGAGACGAGACTTCTTTTACCAACAAGAAAAGTGTCTTGTTCCTATTTCATTCTTGCATACCTTTCATTAAGTTTTTGTCTATATTTTTATAATAATCTAAAAAAGTACAAAAATGTTTTGAAACAAAGAATTAATACGCCAAAAAACACATTTTTTTTGTGTCTGCATATAATGTGTACGTAAACTTTTATTATCTTGGTACTTTACTTCGACAAAAAGTAATATACTACCAATTCTAATTGTGTATCAGCTATAACGTTTCTGTTCTAGATTTAATTGCAGATTTTGTTAAAAAAGTGACTATAATTCATAGACTAGAATATCACTTCTTAGCAATACATTTAAAAATAATTCATTCAAGGTCCTGTATTCATTAGTTATAGTGTTGTATTAGAGTTATTAACATAATTTGTTAAGAAAAGTATAAAAATTATAATTTCATTACGGAGTAAAGTTTTCTATATCCACTACAACAATGTAACAAACCTTTAGTAATTAATATTTCTAACATAATGGTAAAAACGTTGTGTGTTAATTATAATTGTTTAATGAATTAAGGTTTAGTACGCTACCTGTTACAGTGTAATTTATTAATGCAAAGCGGAACCCGTACGTACCGATGAAAGTTTTCTTTTAATTTACTTTTCCTTGGAAAGTTAGAAGGAAATTTTCAGCAATTAAATCAGCAATACATTTTTATTAGAGCCTAATTGGAACACCTGACTATGTAATAAAGCTCGATTAAGAAAAGTTGAACGAAGCTTATGAAAATTTTCTTCTTAAAATATTTACTTAGTTATCAAGAAATTTTTCTACTTTATCAATTAACGGCTTCTATCTCAGACAAGAACTGCCTGTCTAAATAGTAGCTTTAAGTGAAGGTTATATATTATTACAACTATATATTACTATTGTTATTAAAAATATAAAAGTATAGTGAAGTTGTACGCGAGAAATTATTTTAACATACTTTAGCTGTTTTTTTTTGTGTGATTAACTTCCAGGTGATAAAATATCATGATAGAACAGACATATTTAAAAAAATACCTTTGAAAACATATAACGTTCAATAAGCTAGATTTGGCCTACTTAGTGGATGACCTGGAAATAGTGTGCGCTAAAACCCACAATCCTTGAATTATAAAGGTTAAATACCAACTATTTTTACATGTTTGTAAGTATGGTTGCTTTATATATTTATTGCTGAAAAACTTTCAAACAGTTCTTAAAGTCAATTTTAGAATTTCTCTTCAATTCAGTGGTCCATATCAATAAGGAGACCGGTAACCACATATCAGTTAAGACCTTTGGCATTTTAGTGGCATTGCAACTGACAAGATGAATTGCCTATTTGTAATCGGTAACCGACTGTCACTAGATGGAAGAAACGAAATTAGTTTTGTCGTTAGTAGTAGTTGTAAGCAATAAAGTAAATTTAAATTTTTTGTTATAACACACAGTTAACCGTAACCTAATAAAACTTTACTTCGGTAATTGATAAATTATTATTACACAACATCACGTTATTTAAGACACTGGTAATGTTTTGTTCCATATAATCGGGACGGTATATACAGATCATTAGTTTATTCTGACGTCAGTTTTGTTTTGTAATCTTTTCCGCTGATGATGAAAAAAATGTCTCTTAGCAAAACTCTTCTCAAATATATTGTTACGACATAAATAGCGCTATAAAATATCAATTTTTTCATATGAATTGATGATTGCAATTATTTTCACAATCGTGACAAAAATTTCAATTATGTATAATGATTTACACTTTCATCAAGTTCTCTGAATTTCAGATATTAAATATAATGAGCATACGAAGCGTTAATGAGATTTATACGTTTAATGTTCAGTTAACTCACTGCAAACTTACTCTTCGTTTCAAACAAAAACATATAGTTCCCAGGTGTCTGAAATAACAACTCCTCGGACGACTAGAATTCTGACAATGCTTGTTAGAATACTTTACGGATTTATAAAATGTTTTAAATACTTCTTGCATACGGTTTTATTTTAAAGATTTTATCAGGAGAGATTTGACGTGTCTGAAGTAACTATATTAAAAAATCCTATCAGCAACAAATTTTATTATAATTCATTCCTTTGTTTATAAAAATTAACACTTTTTGACTGGAAGAGACATTATTTCCGCCTTTTTATTTACTATGTCTCTCTTGTACGTAATGTTTTTCCTTTTGTTTTATTATACAAATAAAAGCGTAAATAAATAAACATAAAAATTAACACTCATGTAACTCCATTCCTTTAAGTTCAAAGTGGGTAACAATAACACGGCTAGTGAGCTTCGTCATTATGAAAACGAGAAACCAGTTTGATGGTTCATAAATATTGTTAACCACTAAAATCATTGAAAAGAGTGAAAAACATTTTCGCTTTATTGAAATACGTGTTATTGGCAGTTTTTTTCAGTTCTTTCAGACAGCACAATCACTCCATCATAGAAATTAAACTACTATATCGCCTTGACTGCTTTCTGTGAACAACTTTCCGCTTATAGGTAGTTTGAATACTGTAACATGAGGGACTATATTATAAATAATAACTTCTATAAGTTGTAAACTAAAGAATAAGGCTGTAGCTGGAATAAAACCGAATACAGTGTAAGAAAACTTAATACAACAAAAACTTTTAACTCTTACTAAAAGTTATTAATAAGAGTAATGATAAAATGACAAATAAACTTAAAAAATACAACAAATAAATTTATTTAAAAATAAAGCCTAAGTATTTAACAATGATCCTTAAAAACTGATGATTAAAAACGTAAATGTTGCAACGCCATTCATTGTAAATGTCATAAAAATAATTGTTACTTTGTATTTGATAGGTAACAAAGTCACCATTGTTGTTTTATTTTCTTATCCTGTTTGATAAATATTTCAGAGGGTTTATTTGGGATTATTTACCTTTCAATTTTATAAAGATAATATTTTATTTGATGAGGTGATGATGATAATGACCATGATCAACTTTTAAACTTCGTAATTTACCTCAACCCCTTACGTCATTAGCAGTCATATATTATTGATATAAATTAGACCCGCTTTTTCAGTCCACACAAAAATATTGCGCCTCATTCTTAAATACTGAATGGGGTTTTATAGATAGAAGGTTTAACTGGTAATGAAAATTATTTTATAAAATATTCAAGTTTTTACTAGCACCATGCATTAAATATGATCTAAAGGATCTGGGACTTGCATCTCAAAAACTTTCAGATTTTAATGATTTTTGTATTCTTTTTCAGAAGTTCTTGCTGGTAGCCTTAATGTTAGCTTTTATAGATTCATCGGTCTCAGGTCTCGCGAATCCGGATTCCACGATCTAAAAAGGTAATTGTATATTACTGTGGTTTTAGAACAAGTTACTTTGATAACAAGAACTAATGGAAAGTTTGTAATGAACTAGTAACTCCTTGACCTATATTCTACAAGCGCTCCAGATATCTTGATATTGTTTCGACAGCCGCTAGAAACTGTCATAACAGTTGCTGAAGTAGGTATTTAATACTAGTACACTTCATAATAACTATTGATCGCCTACTACGATGTTTAATTAACACTGTTCTACTGATTATGTTGTAACAAAACATTTCAACTCGTGATCACCACTAATTGATGGCTCAAAAGAACATATCGCCATTAAAGGTCACGTTGAAAAAAGGATTTTTGCATATAAATCTGTTTAAACGATTAACAAGGATTCGGGTAACAGTATAATATATTGTCAGTTTATCAACATTAATAGTAATATATCATAATGCTAACACATTTTTTATTCCATTATAAAATAGCAGTTTGTAGCATTAAGATTTGTAAGGAAAAACCTTCGAAAAACCGTTACGGTTAATACCAGTATACTATCGTAATTATTTTGTGTTTGTCTGATTAGGTTAATAAAATTAAATAAAAAATACATTCGAAAATTTATTATAACTGACGAATGTATATATATATATATTTATACATAAAAATCATTCATGCGTATTTGCAAAACTTACTCTATTTAAATTTAGTATAGGCATAATATTATTCTTATACGTTCCCGGTAAAGCTGTGTTATACAGTACACGTATCACCATTTACATTTCAAAGGGATTATAGCACGAATGTAACACTACATTGTAAAACTCTAAGCAAAATGTATAACAAAGAGAACATCCTTCGGGCTAATTTTCAAGATTTTAGTAAACAGGGTACCTCTTCGGTTTGTCTAGTAACTTTCCTTTTATTGTTTTTACATTGGCACAATGGCGACGAACAAAAACACGGCATGTTTAATAGCCGTAAGCTGTTACAAGATACAATGTCGTCTGGCCTTTTTTAGATACCGTTCAGTTAAATACTTTCTTGTTAAACAACACAAATAACAACACGAAATAAAAATATAATTGCTTTACTAATACAAAAACATTGATTAGTAAAACTCCTCAATACTTCTAACTAGTTTTATCTGCACATGTTGTGGTAAAGTAATATTTATTTTAATATCTTGAACAAAAGTTTTAAAGAAAAAATATTAGATAAAAGCTTTTAAAAGAGAATCGCGAACTCGCGAGTAATTTTGACGAAGTTAAGAAAAAGTGCACAGAATGGTCTTTATATAATATTCCTAATTACCTTTCATATATGTAAATGATTCGAACTTAAACTAGTGACACATTGAAAAAGTAAACATTTAGTTTATATTTTCTTTCAATTCATTCATCTATTACATATTAATTAATTGTATTAGTACTTTCTTCAACAAGGCAATAGAGAACTTGTGCAACTAGAATATGCGTGTTTGTTATTCAGTACAAAAGCTTTGCAGCCACTAGCAGGATTATGTTTCAAAAGCTTTTAGGTAAATCTTTCCAACCGGCTTGTGTTCTTCCTACGCCAACCATTAATACTGCAACGTTCTACTAAAAATTTTAATAGGTTAATGTAATGAAATGACATTGTATTCATCTATCTATATACTATACACTCATCAATATCAAATACGACTACAAACAAATTTTTCACATTTTCGTATGTATAATCTAGAAGAGGATACTACAATAACATAATTTTTCTTTAATTCGTATGAAATGTTTTGTCTAGACTATTTATCCTTGTTATTATAAATTTCAAAGTAAAACCGCTTTATAAAACTTTGAAGATATGGTCTTTTATCGAAGGTCGTCTATGTAATAACAACAGAAGTGGATATTCTCTCGCCACGCAAGCTATTTATTAAGCTTTATAGATAAAGAAAGGCGTTCCTACAAGGTAAGCTCAAACAAATAACACAAACCTACATTATAGCTTTATTAGGGCAATCGGGGCTTTTCGGCTTTTGTGGTACCACAATCCATTAAATTAACGTACCACTCATCTTGTTCTAGATTCAACTAATTCCGTTGTTAGATACACCCGTTCATAGTAGCATTGCGGCAAAAAGGTATATACTGAAACGATTACGTAGAAATCAATAAAGGGCGAACATTATTTTTATTATAAATCTTTATCATAATAAACAGGAATTAATAAGGAAATGTATAAACTTCAAGTCTAAATTACCTTTAAGTTAAAATCCGAAGAGCGAAAAAAACTGCTAATTGAACAAAGAAATTTTCACCTTAAATTTCCGCAGTTAATTTACGAACTTTCTGTGTAATTAGTTTCCAGTTTCGCAGCCACTTGTTGTTTATGTTTACCACTATAAAATATAAGCAGTGAGTCATTTTTATTAATTTTATTCTATTTTTGCAAAAGGAAATAACCCGGCTATTTTTAAATTTCTTATAAAAACGTTACAGAAAAGAATTAAGAATTTTATAAATAGTATAGCAGTAATAACACGGAATTCCAGTATTTAATTAATGTGAAAGTACAAAGAAAGCAATTAACGATATTTTCTTATTCATAAGAGTCGCCACTTCGTTTCATAAGGGATTATTTTATATTGAAAACACTAACTATAAAATGGCAACGAAAAATTTAAAGGATTTAAAAAAAAACACTCCAGAGGCTGTCGCAAAACTTCGAAAGATCATTTATTGTGCAACCGCATGATTCTATCGAACATGCTCTGGCAAGTTACATCGATTATTCACAGCTCGTGACGCAGCTTCCACACCGAAATAGAAAAAGAATAAAAGAACGAAATGGTTTTTCCTTTCCCTACAATCGTTGTAGCAAAGATTCCAATACAAAAATTTATACTGGAGGTACAACTCTCTGCTTTTAAAGACTTAGTAAGAAAGGAATACCGTATTTAGTAAAGCATTTTATATTTATATATTTTTTGTTTCGTCGAGTCAACAAGGTTCACTTAATTGTAAGTGATACGCTTGTTCATAACAACGTGACGCTGGTGAAAATGGTATACACAGAATCACATCGCGCTCGTCACATTGAGACATAAAGTATTAACTCTCGTTACCCCAGTAATTTCACTAGCTAACAACGCTTATCGAACCGAAACACAGTAATGTATGTACAACACTGTTTGGCGGCAGAAAGAGGATCTGCTGTGGTACCTACCTAGAAGTCTGCGGCATCAGAGACTTGTCACCAGTAAAATGTAAAGATAATAATTACGAAATTATAATAATATAGTTATTGTGGTTGAAATTATAATTTACTATATACTTAATATCCTACTATATACTTAATATCCGATCACGAGCAACAAGTAGCTTAGTCCAACTAAATATCAAACGTTAAAATGCGGGCGTTGTTACAACTGTCGTGTGGTTTTGGTGTATTAGTAGATTGCTAAGTTCTCCTGGTTCGCCTAGTCTCTCGAATTTTTTTCATCAAGCATATCATTAAGCATATCTAACCTGTTTGTACACTACTACATAAATAGTTCTATTTAAATATATGACATATTATATAAAAATAATAAAGAGAATGCAATGTAAAAAAACATTTATTTTTTTTGGACGCAGGGAAATCTTTAAAAGATACCCTGCTTCTGGGGAGAAGTTTGGGTTATGTGGGATTTATACCCGGTGGTCATACTTGGTGCATTGTCGAATGCCTCGGGATTTCGAGTATAAGAAAATAAGAAACCGCTTTATACTTGTCATTCACCATTAAGTGACTATGAACGAAATCGACTTTTTTATGGCGGATTTTTAGGGATGTGTCTGTGGTCAACAGGTTTGATATAGGCAGTGACCATCGACTTTTATGAGACATAATGAACAATGGCCACTTTATTTGAGGTAAACATCAAATAAAGCGGCTGCTTCTTGAACCCGAAGATCCACAGAAAGCAGCCCCACAAGTACTAGGGGTTAATGCAACGATGCGGTTCTGTACGTTCGCGCAATTTTTTGCTCGCATCCGCGTTTGATTGATCTGCTTTCGGACCAACAGCCTATTAGCTGCCGGCGCCTACACGCTCACTGCTTACAAAATTATCGGCTATTTCTATACGTTAAGGTTAAAGATAGAACCCGGTTCTCCCATATCGCTAAAAGACGGTCACGGAAATTTGTGCAAAGACTACATAGAAACTTTAACAACAAAATCGTTACAATCTTCATCCTGAAAATCACCTATAAACAATGACATTACAATATTTTTAAAAACGTAATTTTGTTATTAGGAATCCTTCGATAACGATTTCCTTGTTCCATCAGTAAGTAAGATTATTTCTACAAAATTAACATATAATAACAAACAAATTTCTTTTTGATATTTTAAGACAAATTATATTGATAGACTATATTATATACCCGCAGAGAATATACGAGTGTTTTATCGAAATTGTTGAAAGTTAGATTAAATAAAAACCTTTACATTGCTTGATATTGAATAGTCCTTCATAGGTTATAAAATACAACCGATAAGAATAGTTGAAACTTTCTAACTAGTAGCACTCCGACAATAACCATTGAAATAAAAGTTTGGAGTACATAGAGAAAGTCTTGTAAGTTTTTTGAGTTTTATTTTGTGTTCAACCACGTTTTCAAATGAAATTTCGTCAGTTTTGAGTGTTAAAATATATTTACTGCTGTTATAGTTATGAATGTCTGAAATTTGAGTGTGAAAAATTCAAATGGTTAAAATTGTCGTATTTTTTTCTTCGAAAACTTTCTGCAATAACATTTTATTCAAAATATTAATCATGAAAATATTTCACATATTTTTTTAAAGTACTGGACTATCAAAATTAGGCTTTTTCATAGTATTGATTTTAAGTAATGTTTTTTTCAACATTTTTAAGTCAAAATTCATTGATAAAATGATGAATTTAAATTATACATAACATATATATATATTATTCTGTCGGTTCTACAAAATAAGGTCTCCGTGAATATCATGCCAACAAATTCATGTACACCTAAATAAATAACATTAGAAGATATGGAACATTTATAATATTCATAGTTAAGCGTTTTCACTATAATAATATTTATCAAGTTTATTACTTTACTATTTGTTATACTCACATTCAATGATGTTGATCACCTTGATAGTCAATCAGAACTTTTAAAGAGGTATTTTGCTTAAGCTACGCGGTGACGAGACGAGAGTTGAGACAAGTAACCACCAGCCTTCAGAATACCAATCAACTCATCTCGCAGTACCATTGCCGCACTTTCATTGGCAGCACCGGTGCA
>DWLS01001330.1:0-22380 GCA_018246255.1 Pachliopta kotzebuea | reverse complement strand
CTTATCAAGTATTATGTACTGGCTTAACTATTTTTGTTATATCTCAAAACTTTGATTAGAAATCTTTTAACAGAATTAAGACCACACATTTTGAAACGAAATTTTTGTTATTTTCTTTATTAGTTACAACACTTTGTGATAAAGCTATTTTGAAAAAACTAATAAATTCATTGTTATGTATTATTTGGTATGACAAAAACTAAATCCTGATAATCTGAAATAGGTTACTTACTAACCAATCTTTGTTATAAACAAACACATTTCTTATTAAGTAAACCCATTTTCAACATAACTTTTCTTTAATAAATAATTCAAAAATTCTGAAAAAGAGAAAAAAATTAAAAAACCCATATTGTAATTAACAAGAACAGGTTTCAAGTGTTTAAGTAAAAGGAGTTAATACAATCATGAAATTACAATTAAGCGTCAAACAATACAATGTACTTTGTATACTGTTAGCATATCGCAAGGTGCTGAGATAGGAAACAGACGGACGCCTATAAAGCGATAAACTTTAAATACATATATTTAAACGTTACAACGGTGTAAACAATATCTCATTAAATGATAAACGAGAATTAATGATGCAATATACTCTCACTAATTTCAAAGTTTGTTTATATTGCGCCTTTAAATTTTGTCGCAATATAAACAAAGCGAAATAAAAAACGAAAGCATTTCTAAATTTTGGTTTTTATTAACAAAAATTTTCAAAAATTTCTTCAGTTGTTCGGATTTATAAAATCACCTTTAATTATCTGTTAAATTTAAACAAGTTTTGTAACCTAGTATTTTATTTATTACTGTGTATTACTTATAAACCTGTGATTTACTTTGTTATAATTATTACGTCTGCATTTACGATTTTGTTACTTATTATCTTGTTAATTTGTGCTTAGTCTTCATAGTTTTTATATACGATGTTTTGGTATTAAAATTCAAGTTAAAAACTAATTTGCAAAGCAACGTATGCATGTTACATGTTATTATAATTTCAATAATAGTAAATATAGTAATGTGGTTAATGCGGGAACAGTCCATTACGCACACAAAGGCCTCCACAACACAGATACGTGTACGTGAAATGGAGTTTCGATCTGTGTGTAGGCGGCTGTGTGCTTTGGCTTTGGGAAGTGGTGTGCGTGGGTGCAGCCCTCCCCCTCCTTACCCTCTCACCCTCGCAAGGTCACGAGGTACGCCCGTAGCAGATAGAACAGGTGTCTGTCAGGGAATAAAGCCAAAACAATGATTTATTTAAACACGCAGACAATTGGAAGCCGATACTAAATACGCGACGATGATTTCGGTAATAACGTAGTTATGTATTTTTCCTGTTAAAGTAATAATTACAGTAAGTATATAAAATAGCCGGATAAAAGAATGATGCAAAGTTTACCTACCACATTTCCTTCAGTGTGTCGAAAAATAGAACTAAAGATGAATAACTCCAGGGTAAACGTTTTGTGAGGGTTATCAATATCACATTCGTCGTTTTAGCCACATCTATATTTAATAGTAACAGAATTGATTGATTGCATGAAATTTGCATTGAGAAAAATTTAAATAAATGTATTAAAAAAGTTTAGTTCTCTTACTATGTCTTTTAAATATTTTGTCATGACAAATAATTTAACGTCAATATTTTTTACTTTTTAGTTGTTAGTTGGTAGCTGGAATACCTTTGGTTAAACTCAATATTTTTCCGGAATAGAGTTCTTATGTATTGAAAACCGCAACGAAATAGATATAGTAGTTGTTATCACGTGTTCTCTAATGATAATTATTTATTATTTATATTGTAAATTTAATTGTGTTCTTAGTCAGAGATTTATCCTAGTAATAACCAGTGTAGATTTTGTAACAAATATTAATGTGAGGTACTGGAAGACGACCTTTCATAAATTTATTGGTTGCTTATATTTACTATTACTCTTAAAGGATTGTTTATTTAATTAATTGAGGGATAGTTAATGAATTGTTAACAGCATATAAGTGTGTTACAATACTTCGAATTTGTAAATTTAATTATTCTATATAACTATTAATTAACGGTTAGAAGGAACTTTCAATGAGGGTATACCTTTTTCGCCTCTTCACTTCGTTTCAGTTTATAACGCAACAAAGTTTTCCAATAATAAAACAACGAATAAAGCCAGTACAATAACAAATTGAACATGGCTGTGATTTTTAATAATGTAAAAAGTTCTGTAAGGGCGAAGGCGTTGTGCCCGGTAACTGCACGCCCACACCTTTCTACCCTGACAACGGGATTTTTCCCCACATATTCGATGCACGTGGTTTTATTTTAATAAAAAGACCTCGACGTGACTCCTGACACCAACAATGTAGTTCTACTCGGTATGTTTTCTAAAAGCATGTAATTCATTGCTTTGAAACATAGGATTATAAATTTCATTATTCTAGAGAATTCACTAAGTAAAGCGATCTTTAAACCTGACCACAATATTTACAAAACAATTTTAATCGATATTCATACCCTAATAAATCTAAGTTGCTCACTCAGGAAATTTAAAAAGAAATAATAAAAAGTGTAACAGACAACTTTTAGCTATTGTTTCCTTTTAACTGTAAAATTTGAGTATACCTATTCTTTTACTTTTCATTTTCTGTGTTACTTGTAAAACTTGTTCCAGATTTACTTTTGAAGTCTAAAACAAATTTTCAATACCAAAATCACTGTACATTATATATTTATATATTATGTACTTGTGTATTTGAAAATGGTGAAAAAAAGTCTAAATTACAAAAATTTTATACTTTTATACATTAAAGGTTTTTGTTAATGCCTCCAATCTGAAATTATACAAAGTGAAAACTTAGAATACACTTAAGAATATTTTCATGAGAACTAACTGCTACACAAAAAGAAAACAATTGCTTAGAATAGTTTTTTCGCTTTTCTAAAAATTTTTTTGAACTATTATTTTAAGAGTTACAACTTACACTTTGGGAACTTTAATTTATTTATTTGATTTACATTTTTTTTTATTAAGATGTACAATTATGATGAAATTCCCGAAATTATTAAAGATTAGAAATAACTTCTAATACTCAAGCGAGGCTATTAAAAAAAATCCTTTTAAATGTAGTTAAAAACTTGATGAAACTGAAGCTATTTTAATACTTAAGTCTTAATAAGCTCTGTACTACAATCAAATAAACTTAACAGTTTGTACTTTTGTTTCTAAATGTGAATTATCGTGTACAAAATTGGAATAATTTGTGTAAAGAAAGTTACATTTAAAAAGAAATTACTTAATGAGTCGTGTAGGCTATCCGCAGTGCCGCGGGGCCTTGAAGCGAATGAATTATACTGCACACAGTGCTATAGAAGCTATTAAAAGAAATGTTTATTTTTACATTTCAATTGACAACTTTACATATTAAATTTACAAAATATATATAACATATTGAAAAGATTGCCAGTTTTACAAGGAAATCGCTTGGCCGATACACAACATTAGCAGTTAATAACGATAGTTATTAAAAAAAAACGATTAAATGTTTAATAGAAAGCATGTTAACTTGTTATTACTCATACGCGAGAAGCGGTAATGCCTGATTAAATGCAAGTGCTACGGAACGAGCCACCTATAAACACACTGACCTGACACCCTGACACCCTGCACCCTACCGCCCAGCCCACCCCCACCGGACCCCCGTTACACAGGCTTTCCCACCACACTCACACTACAACCCTGTTTTCAGTGGCGAAGTGCAATTTCACACATGTAAACATAGCGGAAGTAACAACTTACAATGTGTATGTGTATAACATTGTTTTAAACCAGTGTTTCCCAACCTTCTTGGTCCTATAACCCGTTTTTAAGTAAAAAAAAATTCCTTTCGGACCTTATGATTTTTCTTCAATGCCTCCCCAAACAACATTACAAAATTACATTAGCAAATTTTTTTTAAAGCTTTAATATGCCCCTCTTAATGATAGAATTGCCCCCTTGTGGGACTTACACCTTACCTTGGGAAACACTGTTCTATACTTACACTAACAAAAATCACATCTCTCACAAACGTATTCTTTCATGTTACAAATCCTTTGATATTTTAGCAATACATTAATAAAATAAATTAATCCCAACATTTTCAGCATACCAGATGTCCACAGCTGGACGTAGAATTTCAAAGATGGCCACATCGGTAATGAGAATGAATTTGTAGCTCGAAATTGAGATAGAAGTTAAGCGCGGGTAGCATCGCTACTCTGATTAATGAAGAACTAAGTCGTCAAACCCTGTTAATCTACTGCAAGGAAGTCATTACAGATGTAATTAGCGCTAACAAAACGTAGGAAAAATGAAAAATACAAAAAAAAATATAAACATAAATGTAATAGGTATAACACAAAATGTAAAACGTATAAAGAAAATTGGTTTTACTCGTTGAGAGCGATGGATGAGAGAAGGAAATATAAATGTAACGTATGGAAGAAAGAAGAGTGAGTGAAAGAAGAGTATAGGATGATAGACAATTTGGATTAAAAATGAAAAGGATGTAAACGAGCCTTGAGTCCACTGACCAAGGGACGGGAGATGATTTAAAAAAAAGGGATGATCACATCGGTGTTGCGCTGAACGGAATGAAATTATTTTCATACGTAAATGTGAGCTGCGTGACGTCACATATGCGTGATCCTTCATGCTTATAATCGGAATATTTTAAATGTTGTATTGCGCGGGGCGAATACAGTTTGCAACACATAATTTAGTCTAGTATTTTTATGAAAAATATTCACGGCTTTTCATTTTCCTGTCATACGCGGACGTGTGTTAAATTACTGATTTTTGCTGTCACCTCACCGTCTGCAGGTGCCGGTGACACCGCGATTTTTGTTTATTTTTCCATAGGTAATGAGTATACGTTTCCTTTGAATTTTCTTCGTAAATATATGTTTCCTACAAGTAGCTTTGATTAGCAAAGGATTGTTTACCATAAACTATAATTTTCTGTTTTCATTCAACATTATTAATCTATTTCCTGCTTTAATAATCTGGGAAAACTCAAAACATTGCGGTAGAATTGTATCCGTTTATACATCGGTGAAATTACTTTTATTCAAGTGGAAGTTCGCAGCCCAATCTGAGTTCTTCATTTAGTAATGTCTTAAAGAAAGAATATTAATTATGATATAGTATTGTGTGTTAGTTTATTCATCATTAATTAATTCATAATTACAGATTACATTCACCTGTATCTACAAAGAAATTGTACGATATAAATCCTATAAAAGGTATTAGTGTTTTTGAAAAAAGATTACAAATGCTACATTTTACATTTAAAATTTTATAAAATTGCTGTAGCCATTACGATGGAATTATAAAAGTTGAAATAATACCTACGGTGGAGTTAGTGGTGTGGTATTATTCATTCGGCTAACATATTGAACGGTAGCAAGTTGTCAATATTACCGTATTCATAATACATCGCCGGAGACGGTAGGCCGCGCAGATTTGCATAATGACCCCACTATCAGCCCACATGACCCCGTTTTTTTTTTACCTAATCAGCCTACGGCGTTCGGTGCGTTGTTTTATTTTCCAACATCACTCAGATATCTGCTCCGTTCGCTACTGTAAACACCTTATCACCTATTATTACTTGCATAGATATATTATAAAGCAATGAGTAAACGTTCATTGTATCTCAATTTTATACATGAATTGTATTGTTAAGTAATGATAACAAATTGGTAATGAAAAAAAAATTGTGTAGTCAATTATATTACATAAAGCAGTAAGGAGAATGAACATAAAGCGACAAATAGTTTTGCATGCCGTAACGTCATTTGATTTCAAGTGAAGCTTAGTCATCAGACAATAAGTGTGGATAAGACCCTAACAGGGCGTAGAAGATTTTAAAATTGGTTTTTATTAATTTCTAAGAATCAAAATGTTTTTTATGTCTACAGATAGCAGCTGTTGACGTCCACAGTAGCAGCCAGCCAACCGGCGACTCTCATTCTTGCCCCGCTCCCTTCACCCCCTTCAAGATTGCTGCCACGATGGGTCGGAAAAAAATACAAATATCTCGGATCACAGACGAACGGAATCGGCAGGTTAGTTGAAAATTAAAGAACATCTCAATATCTCCATACTATCTTATTTTTCATGAAGCTATAAATATTATTCATATAATGGTAGGATCTTCATACTTCAACATATAGTACTCATCAAATTCAGACGAAATGTTATCTCTGTACACCAGTAATTTTACTAGCTACAACGCCTTTTAAATCGTAACACAGTAAAATCACACACAACGGCTTGATAGTACAAATAGGCTTTACTGAGGAAGAGAAACTGGTTACAAATTTTTATAGACTTTTATTCTATACTATGTTCACTCTTCTGTGTTAACTATTTATAAATATAAAAACAATTATTATTAATTAATCAATAATACTTTATACAATCCTATGGCTTTACATATAAAGTTCATTACCGTTAGTACAAGGAAATAAAATCATTATAACCTATTAACATTATGAATTCACGCCGAAACAACAAAAAAAATTAAGCTGTTAAAATATTATCGCAATTAAAATCGCTAAACCGGAGTCCCGTTTCATCCGGACGATATAAATGAACATTAAATACAAGGTTGCTAAGGGTAAAGTGACCTTAGCGTCCCGGCCAAACAGATGCGGAGTATCAGCGCTCTCCCACTGCAAAACATTATCGCCAAGGGCCAACGACCGCTCCCGTTTGTAATTTATTAATTATACGATTACGCTGTATAGTATTCTTGTCCAGTTTATACGGACCCATTGCCCTGCCACTAAACCTCCCCTTTGTCAATCCACGCTCCCGACGAATAACCGGCGGGGAAGTTCACCAGTGGGTGGTTTTGTAATAGAGGAGAAAGACGACTGAAATGGAAGTTGCGAAGGTCAATTCGAGTTTTGACGGCCGCTTTGACCCTGATTCTAAGCACAATTTCTTTCTTTGTTTCCCTTGTTAACCAATTTTTTTGTACATAAAAAAATTTCTTTTAATAATGTGATAATTTGAAAAAGCTTACCGCCGGCCTTCTGTAACAATTAATAATATAAAGCGGTGAATATAAAATGTCAGTGCCTTTTAGTATTAAGGAAAACAACCAAATTAACAGCTTGTGCATAACCACAAAATTGTCACAACACAGCGAATAACGTTATTTAGTATAAAGATATAAGCTGTAACTGTACCGGTGGCACATAATAAAGATTGTCGTTAATTAATATCAACGTCCGTGACCCAATAAACCGAGTACAATAACTTTCTGTATCAATTTAACTTTCGTTATTGAGAATCACAATTAACGGTAATTTACTTTATTCAAATCCATATAATCCACAGTTTCATGGTCAATTCGTTTGTCAATAAACTCACTCAATGCACCGTTTCATTTGCTTATTAAATTTCCAAGTTCGCCGCCGTTTGTACCGCGACGCTATCGAAATGAGTTTTAAAAATTAATTTGCGATCGTACTCACATTTATATTAGGCTTTAAATAATCATAAAGATTTTATCTTCTTGTCTTTACGTTTCAATTCAGTGTTCATCTGAACACTTCAAAACGCCTACACTTCATATTCATTATGGAATTTAATTTATTAGGTATGCCCTGTATCGTTGATGAAAAACCTTGTAGAAACATGAAAAAATACAAAAAATGAATAATAAAAAAATAATACATGAATACATAAAAATTTATTTATTTATTATTATTTAAAAACTTTATTAAGGACACCTAAAATTAGAGTCCAATGGGCAGACTTATTACCTATTTGCATTCTCTGCCAGACAACATAGGACCAAGAGAAATGTGGTAGGTGTAGTAATAATAGAGTTAAATTTGTACATTAACATAAAATAACAGAATTTATTGAGAACTTACATATATATAAATAAACACATGTAAAGATAAGTATATCTACATGAACATACATAAATAAATACTAATCCATAAATCAATAAATACATAGAAGACAAAATAATCTTGTGGTTCTAAATAGCTCATTTTCACCAGTCTCTTTAAAACTTTTTTCTTAAGTTAAAATTTAATCTTTACTTAATAACTATATATAAATATTCAAGTTGATCCTTCCTTATAAGTAAAATTTATTACGTATGATTAATTAATTAACGTAATCTATTGCAGTGGATTTATTTCTATTTATATAAAATTTAGGTTTTTACATTTGTGCCTGTCTAATAAGTTTTATTATAACATTAAGCGAGATATCTACTCAAACAAGTAAGTAAAGAAGTAACATAAAATCCTCTTTAAGTTTGACACGAAACTGATACTTCAATAAATGGATCCATTACTCTATGCATATAATGTTAGTAGTTAAATATTTTGTTGTCTTTATTAACAAACGTTTAAAAAATTTAAATGATTAACAACAAAAATATGACATGTGTGATACTATGGTTCAAGTTTTAGTTAAATAATAAATAGAAAGCGAATATAGATCGTATTGTAAATTGCGATGTAAACTATTCACGATTTTCGAACTCATTGTCACTTAATATCGTGTGAAATTTTATAATATCATTATTACAATTATCTTATAGGAAATCTTCGTGCAGTTAATATTTTTTTTTCGGATGATGATAGCGCTCTTAATCCCATTGACTACCATAAGCTTATTAACTTTATTACATGATTGTTTTTGTGGTTAGTTTGGTATAGGAAAATAATTGGTTATGCCTCTGGTTTCTTCTGTAGAAAAGGTTTTCTCTTTCAATTTAAAACGTAATCCTGTGTTCCAGGTTACCTTCAACAAGCGTAAATTCGGTGTGATGAAGAAAGCGTACGAGCTCAGCGTGCTGTGCGACTGCGAGATCGCGCTTATAATATTCAGCTCAAACAACAAACTTTACCAATACGCCAGCACGGACATGGACAAGGTGAAACACTTGTTAAATACAGCTTCATTAATTAGCATGTTCAGTGTGGCATTTTACTGTTACCAAATAGACAGAAAAATCTATCCTTTTTTATCTTATTTGCTTAAATTTATTCTCTTTTAAGAGTAGGGAACAGTAGAGTTTAAAATTAAAGAATACCAGAAGTTATAAACGCTTTCAATATTTTATCACTACAGTTGTACAATAATGTATATATTAACTGAAAAAACAAATTTATAATAATTTAATAAGACATTGGAATTATATATGTATATTGACTTTGATGTCCATTTAAGGTAATGAAATCGAATACACTTACAACTTACACTGAGATAAATGGAATACTAAAAAGTTCAATTTATTATATGAAATGCTCTATATTATAAACATTACACGAAATTTGCATTTATCAATTAAGAAGATAACTAAATTGTTCTTATCGGAACAACTGTATCGTTAAGGCTTTTTCACTCTTCAGTACTCGAGCGCGTCGTTTGGGCGGAATCGGGGACTAAATTAGCATAATTTTGTTTTTCAACGAAATATCAATTGGCCGAATAGGCAATTAATGGGCCAATCCCCTTGCTGGGGGCAAAATTTCTATCAAGGGCATTTATTTGCCAAGTACCTATATAAATATACTTAATAATAATGGAAGAGATTACCGAAGATACGAGCAATTCGTCTGATGATAAGTGATGACCTTTGCACAATGTGACACTAGTTAATAATTAAGGTAATGTTACTCTTGATTTATATGTGATATGATAATTTCAGGTTCTACTGAAATATACGGAATACAACGAGCCGCACGAGTCGCTGACGAACCGCAACATCATCGAGGTACATTAAGTACGGCGTCATCTGTGTGCCCGTGATCGCAATGCAATGTCCATGCAATATTGACTTATCCCATTAACCGCGTGCTTTTACTCACAAATAAACCCTAATGCATATATACGTTACTAAAAAAAGATGAAACATAAGCAAATGAATTGAAAATATCACCGAATAGATACGTAGATATCCGTGATTGTACCGACACATAGAAACCACGAGTTGTCCATAAAGCTATGCCAGTATATCTTACCAGCATGTCAGTTTAGTTCCTGTTAGAAAAAAGGATAAAATGAAGAAAGGAACACCAGACCCTCGTGTTTTGTACTAACAGTTTACGACCAGCAACACCCCAAATGTTTATGTTATTTTTTTTCTCCGTACAGCATGGGTTTTATAAATATTTTTGTGTTTATTTGAATTAACCTTACGTACCTGGCTCCGTGACGCAATACATGGGCAAAGTCAGTGTTGTATCATTGCATTCGACACTACACACATATGTACGCTAAAAAGTTTCACATATAATTAAGTAGAGCTTAGTAATTGATTTTTTTTTATTTACTTAAAGCACTTCTTCCGACCCTCCACTACATCCGTAAAGAAAAAGAACAAAGCTTTAGATTGTCGTAGATATTAAAACACTAATTTTTGACGTTTTGTATAGAGGTTGTTCTAATTGATGCATGCAAAGTAAAACCCCCCGCAAGATATTTACGATTTTGGCTTATCAAGCCACCTGAGCTGGTTTCGCTGACACTTGCAGGCACTAACGAAGAAAGAGCATAAGAACGGAGTGATGTCACCCGACAGCCCTGAAGGTGAGCCGGAGTACAACCTGACGCCCCGTACCGAAGCCAAATACTCGAAGATCGATGAAGAGTTCCAAATGATGATGCAAAGGAATCAGCTGAATGGAAGCAGGGTCGGAGTGGGCGTGACGGGCAGTAACTACAATTTGCCCGTCAGCGTGCCCGTCGGGAGCTACGACCAGTCGCTGCTACAGGCTAGCCCTCAGATGCACACCTCTATCAGTCCACGGCCTTCGTCTTCTGAAACCGATTCTGGTAATTGATGTTTTCAACCTTACCATCACCTTGTAACGAAATCTACTTAGACTGTTGATTTTTCTGTGAATGCAATTTATGATTTTGCTTCGAACCTCGGTAGCAAATATCTTGTCATCCATAGTTATTAGCTTGTTAAATTGTTTAAATTAAAAAATAATGTCTATAACTTCGATAATTTATGTGAAATTATTTTCATTATATATTTGTCATTTAAACTCCAAAGGTCACTGAGCTTTTTTCCTAAACCATGAATTGAAAAAGTAACCTATCTTTTAATTACGACGTAATATATATGTTTACGATACTCTTCTCTTTATTGAAGTATTATCTTCACTGATTGAGTTATCTAAGAAAGTAGTTTTTACCAATTTTACGTGAGGTGCCGCTGGTTTATAAATTCTTCATATTTCACATTTATTTCTCAGAAAAATTTTATGTAGCATATTTTTTATCCTTACCACGATAATTTATCTAATCGTTATTAAAACTATTGCCTCTATAACATTTGCTCCTTTCATGTCTTTTTTTCAAGGTTCTTATTATCATTTCCTTTTCTCCAAAAGAAACGATTAAAGTTAATTGGCAACACAAAGAAAAGTTTACTAAAATTACAAAGCAGTGAAAATTGAGGAAGACGTTACAAACGTGGAACCTCTTTACAGTTTACCCAAGCGGCGGGATGCTTGAGATGTCTAACGGGTACCCAGGGTCAGGGTCTCCGCTGGGGGCTGGGTGCACGCCGTCACCCTCACCGGGGCCCGCGCCCTCCCCGCACCGCCACCCGCACAAGAGTCACGCCCACGTGCCGCCGCACCACTCGCCGCGGCACAACAACCTGCGCGTTGTCATACCGAGCTCGATGCCACCGCCACAGGACGACATATCTTACGCTGGAGAGGTGAACTATATTTAAAAATATACTTAACACTAGATTTACCACACCAGTCAAATTAACTGGTCTTGCAAGTTCAATTTGAAATTATTTCTTCATGAAATATTTTCTTTCTGTAATGATATCATGACTTTTGTAACTTTAACAAAAAAAACAATTTTATGATATTTATGTTATTTTATATATATTCATAACAAATGTATTCGGTTTAGGTAGAAATATGTATAGTTAAACAGTTGGTAAATCTAGTGTTAACTCTTACATAATCATAATAATATAACAATAGTAAAGATATTTGCTAATAACAACTGAAATTTAGGACTCATATGAAATGTTTTTAAAAGTCTCGATTGCCGGAGACCGTTTAAGTAGTTATTACCGCAGTTCCTATTTCAACCGCCAAATAGTAGTGTGGAAACATTGCTGTGTTTCGGTTTATAGGATGTAGTAAAGTTGTGAATTTACTGGGGTAATGAGACATCTTGTGTCTTAAAGCGACGAGCGTAATATAGTGTTCTGTATACCAACAAAATCAGAGTTACATTGTTATAGATATGCGAATTACCTACCATCAGATGAACGCCTTGCTGATCTCATTGACTTATCAAATATAAACAAAACATTTTTAAGACTACTGAAATATCTTTCGCCGTCCAGTGTGATAGATAACAAACAAAGCCACCTTAATGAAATATTAAATGTTAACATAACACAGATATTGTATTTCATTTATAATGTATCTATGTATATTATATATTTATTTCTGTTTAATTTCAGACACCGCTTAGCTACTCAGGACTTGGAAACTTTGGACCGCAAGATTTTAGCATGAGCTCGGACATGGGAATAGGACTATCGTGGGGAGCCCACCAATTGCAGACGCTCCAGCACAACAGGTACATGTCTGTGCCCACTTCTATTATTAATCATGATCCATCTCATCATTAATTCAGTGTTTAACAAAAATTATTTAGATCCATCGCCATCTGTAAAACCATTTAAAAGAAATCACACCACCATACCATATAACTATCATTTAGAAGTGTATAATTTAATGATTAACTAAGTAATAATGAATTGTATAACATATATCCATTATAAAAATGCTGGGCTGTTATTGCTTGATTTCTAATAGTACCAACGACTTTATTAAGTAATTATTTAAAAAACGGTATTCTTGAAAACATTGACGAAGTATGGACCAATTGATGCTTATTAATATTTACGATTAATATACAGCCATCATAATGTTACCGCTACTGAACTCCATGCCTTCTCTTACAGAAAGAAAGACAAAGCCTATTTAAGGATGATTAAAATGAATTGTTTGAACAATTTATTTAAATATTAAGTTGTAAAAATTAACATATAACTGATATATTTAATATTTTGAGAAATATATATATCTGTGAGGAGTTAAGAACTTGTATCGTTTGCACTGACAGTTTACCAGTGCTGGGCGGGGGAGGGACGCCGCCGCCGGCGCCGTCGCCTAGCAACGTGAAGATCAAAGCGGAACCCGTTTCGCCTCCACGAGCGCCGGACCACCTGCACCGCGCACCTCCTGCTCCCGTCCCGCAGCCCGCACATCTTTCTGGAGTCATCGATGGTAAGATCATTTCATTAAAAAACTTTATTATTATCTATTGCTTTAGAGTTGTACCGCTGCTAAGAAATAGATAACATTTTTTGTGTTTGACAGTTTGTACTCAGTTTTGAATATCTGTCGTCTATTTACAAATTAGACAAAAAACTTACAGTAGATTGAAATATATTTTCAAATATAAGAAAAAATACGTCCCTTATACAAAAAAAAATTAAGAACACTTTTAATTTATTTCAGGTTCAGTAACATCAAGTAACATGGGCTCGCCGGCCGGGCAGGACATGAGGCACTCAAACACAGTACCGCTCGACTACGAGCAGCCTCACACGAAGCGACAACGGATCGAAGGTTGGGCCACATAGCTAGGCTATGAGGCCTTCGGTCCATACCCGAGGCCCCTTCACCCGCACTGCTAAATCTTATGCAGGCCCCTTCCAGGCCCTTAGACATGGCTGCGTGTCCCCGTCGAGCTTTGGTACCGTCCCACGTCCGACGACGCGATTTCACCTAACCACGCTCTTTACCTCAGTGATGAAAGAGATAAATATTCAGTGCTAAACCGTTAAAAAGTCTGAAGTGGAAAGGTGCATCTGAATGAAAGGTGCTTTAGAAATTTGATGGTGTCCACGGCATGCACTTGATAAGCTACATAACCTAATCATTGATAAAGTGTCCCTAGCAACGGTTCCAAATAGACGTTAAAATTAATAAATGTTCACTACCCTTCTTACTATACGTAATAATTATTATTGCACATGCAAGTAAACTAAATAAGGTTAAATGTTAAAATTAAGTACAATATTGAATCGATAAATGCAAACCTCCTGAACAATTTTTCCGAACATATGTGTAGGTAGAAATGCTAACTTCCCCTGTAAATAGATATCACTATATGTACAATCCGTGCCATTGTCTGTTTAGCTTAAAAATTAGTCAATTTAAAAGTTAGTAATAGTGGAGTTTACAAAACAAAAGCTAAAACTGGGGTTCAAACGAGCGAACTGTTAATAAGCAGCCGAAGTGTAGTAGTGCGTATAAGGAAGACTACAGTGTGCAAGTGCGTTGGACACTATGAAACGACTGTTGACTTGTTTGTGTTAGTGTTTAAAAAAAATTAAAGTTTTTTTGTGCCATTTTAAAAGTATAATAGTGCGACATCCGAACTTTGAATCTTTGTAAATTAGTTAAGTGTAGCGTCATCACAGAAGTTAATAATTAACGTAATGAAAAATGTATCTATTGACATATTTATACACGAGAATCATAATGATATTTACATAATATGTATACACGTCCCGTTAGGAACGAATGTTGTGTAATGTAAGTAGGTAATGTTTAGCTAGGGATGAGTATATGGAGGTACCACACGAAGCTTTAAAATTCTTATGATAACACTCGCACTGTAAGCAGTCTTGTAAGCATACAAACACAGTTTATACTTTAATGGATTACAACTCCGACCGAAGCCCTGAACTTTATCTAGACCTAACCGCCTCACCCGCAACCATCGCAGGCAGCGCGTCTTACTACCCTTTTTTACCGCCACTTTTCTGTTTAGCGGTTTTCGCTAGAGGGCGCTATTGCTTGTGAAATTAGTGCGGTTGAGACTTATCATCTTGTCTCAAGACGACGAGCACAATGTAGTGCAAAGACGAACGAGACGTTCTCTCTAACAAGTAGGCGTATCCGTCACCATCAGATGAACGTTTCGTTCGTCTCGTCGGTTTTTCAAATAAAAAAATATGTGTGTAACACGCTGTATAATGTCCAAAGTGAAATAATCAATGTAATTGAAAAGATTAATTAATTAAATGTGCGGGCGTTTCTCATTGTCAGACCAAAAATCAATGTCAATTTTGAATATCATGAAATGTGAAACCGTACTTGTAAAGTACCGTATGTTAGTGTTAATGTATTTACTGTTTTAGTGGCTGTATTCGGTTACTAGATGAAAGTTGAAGCTTTTTTTTATATTGTTAGGACATTTCTATTTTGTTAATGTGATCTGAAGCGGTGTTAACTAAACGGCATACAATACAATACAATTTATATGTGACATATAAAATGAAATAGCTTTACACGACCACAAAATATATTTATCACACATAAATTTTCATATTTTGATACAGCACTATAAAAATCACGTCCGGCCCTATTTTTAGAAATTGTTGTGTAATCGATCTAAGTAATGGTAATTATAGTTAAAATTTATGCTTATATACATGTAGCTCAATGTATCATTTGTTGTTTGTTAGACATTGTCCGCGTCATTATTGATGTCGCTAATGCTGTAAGAACATACCTGTTGTGTATCCTCTACAGAAATTCCTCTCCGAATCCCTTTTAACTTTTTTTTCATTACGTACAGATTTCGATATAGAGTCTTGTACCCATGACGTCCCCTCATATCTTCACACTGTAGATGCCTTACTCACGGTGCCTAATGTAACCATTTTATACGAAGTTTGTACTATGGATAGCATATACTGCTCTACCTATTTCAAAACCATGTAAAATTAGATACGTACTATAATATTTGATGATAATCATCACGGTGTCATTTTCATTGTCATTGTCGATGTCCTGATTTTTTTTAAGTAATTTATATAATTAAAAAAAAGTGTATTGTTAAATTGATTTAAATAAAATGAACAATGTGATTGTAAATACTGTACGATAAGATAATCACCTATATACATTAGAGGAATAACTTCACATCACGGTAACAAAATTTTAATGTGTACTTGTTAAATATGTACAGGGATGTAACCAGTTTCGATGTTCATAAGTCTGAACGTTTAAAAAAAAATATTAATGTATTTTCGCATTGTGAAATAATATACACAACTAGTTGTAAAAACGAAATAATATTTTAATACCTGAGCATAATCGATGTTGTCCCTCCTTTGTGGGAAGTATTCGTATGTAATGAATTCGCGTACTCACGAATGTTAAAATTGTTATGTGATATACACACTACACTGTTACAATTCATAATATATATATAAATTCTTAACTTTCGTTAATTGTGATCGTTTCGATCCCTCGTTCCTAATAGTTCATTTTCATGGTGACCGTGCATTATAGAAAAATTTGCTCAACCGTTTATACATTTTGGCCGTACCTTCCTGAAGGTTTCAAACTTTTATCATTAATAGGAGCACACTGTATTTTATCGAGAGTAGTATATTTTGATACGTTGTTACCTTATCACCGAGTACAATGCACTGATCAAATTGTTAAACAATGTTAATATAGTTGAATCCTTTTACATAGTAATAGTTAACAGATGACTATATATTACATATACAGCGTAGCTCGTCTTAGTCATTACTTTTTTGGATATTTTCACGTAATCAACTGACGAAAGACGTCTACGTCTGGACGAGAGCTACTTTGTCCGGTGCACATAAATATATTTTAAAGATTTTCTTGTGTAAAATAATTCATCAGTAAGCTGGTATTGGGAGCATAATTTCCGAGGTTGTGAGCTTTGCTATCGGGAATGATTTCACATTTGTATAATTAATTATATATTTAAATATTATTCATCCGAACGCACAGCTGTGTTGTGTGTCGTTGTGTAAAAAGGGTTTGCTTGGTTTGTTTTTAGATGTACCTACATTTGTGCATAACTCTTTGCCTATATTTAAATCGCTGTGTGCCAATAGCAAAGGGCTGTTAACCTTCTGTTATTACCTTATAATATGAGTTATTTGTTGCATTTAATGAAATGTATAGGTCGTAAGTGTATAATATTTGAAACAAAGAAACGGATTTCGCCATAGTATAGGGGACACGCCCCGTCCTTCGTTGTATCTTTTTGCTATTGCTTCACAGCTTTTTGTGGACAACCCGAATAGATTTTAGGAATATAAATACATATCCTTATTGAATACTCAAGTCGATTTCACAGTTATTTGTTTCGTAACATCAGTTGTGCAATACATAATGTAACAAATGCTTAGGTAGGTGTTAGGTATACTTTCGTTTGGATTTACGACAAATCGAAATCTGTTGTATTTTATCTATATTTTTACTTATAGATATAGGGCGCTTGCCACTTTACGGTAGGCGCCTTCGTGAAGTTTAAGTCATAATGTATACTTATTTTGTAAGTGTGAGGCCGGGCCCAATACTGCATTAACTGAGGTCGGACGGCGACTGCACCCCCGTGTCGGCGGCCAATTCTGCCGTGTGTATGATTGAGTAAATATCGTAAACATCTCAGTGGCTGATTGATATTTTAATGTTAATGGACAGTGTTAGAAAATTGTTATAAATTATTTTGATGACTGTTCAAAGGATAATAAAGAGTTGGATGTCAGATTTGTATCTCATTTATTCACCTTTACTCAACGTTAAATTAATTTTAAACGTAGACAGAATTAAATTACATGCAACAGTGATTGTTTAAGAAGATCATTAATGAAAGTTTTCTAAAATTTAATGAATGTCTATGAAAACTAATTAGTAGTAATGTAGTCTCCTAAAGGACTACACGTTTTGTCTCTTTTATCTTCAAAGATATTTCTATCTATCATCAAAGCCTTTGTCTGTTTATCTTTTTCAAAAATTTCCCTCACTTCTCTTTCTACATCTGCTGAGCTAGAATGTGAATTTATATGGTGTACATTATACTCATTGTGTATAAATATATTTTCCTCTGATACATTTATAACTTCACCTTCTAATGTCTCCGTAGACGCAGAACTTGTTTTGAAATGGAACAGCCGATCGATTTCATCAGTATCTACAGAGTTTGCATCAGATATCATATTTTCTCTCGAATTGGATGCGGAAATAGCACTCTTTTTGTGCTTAAAGGTACACTTTCTTGAACAGCCTCCCATCCATTCGCTTATGAGAGCTCCGGCGGCTATAAGAAATCCTGCAGCTAAAAGGAGAAACATTCCTTGTGTGTCCTCCAAAGTAAGTCCTTTTTCTTGGATAGAATTTACACGACGTGATTCTTTTCCGACCTGAAACCGATCAATGATATTTTTTTCTTGCTTTGGTAACTTAAACTATACTGTGACGGTTTTTTTATGCTGCATTATCACTTTCATATTTTATCGGTTTATTATGTTCGTTACAAAACACGTATACATTAATTTTTACCGAAAGTCTTCCAAAGCTGTTTCGTTGAATCTCCCATCGAACCTCGTTCACGATTTTATCAATAATTCCACTTTGCAACATTCTTTGCACATCTTTACTGAATTTCTCATAAAAAACTGAATTTTTTGGAAAGCCTAACGCAACGCCGAAAGGTACGAAACATTCATTAGATATATGCAAAACAGCCCGCTTTGAACTGAAACATTTTTAATATGAAAAGTAATTAAAATTAAGTCTTACTTTATCTATTGATTATAGTTATTGTATAGTCTTATAATTTTTTAAAAAAAATGTTTATGTGTTTTTATTCTTCTTTGAGAATTCATATTATAATACTAAATAATATGTATAAATTGTTTTCTAGACCTTGTCTCCGTAAAATTTGCTTGAACTATATACTCAAGCTCGGCTTGGGACCCCAAAAATGCATATGGCCAGAAAAATGCTTTCGTCGTGTTCCTGATACCGGCTTTCACATCTCGCACGAACTCCATTCTCTTCAAAAGTCTACTTGTGTCCGGATCTGATGAATTCAGAAACCATCTCTCCCAACCACCGCGATCTAAGAAAACATTGTTATACAATTAAAACTTATGAGAAAAAAAAATTATATTTATTATACATGAGAATAAGATTATCGTTTATTGTTTTAAGACTTCGTATAAATTTATTTATATGTAAATTGACAAAAAATCTCTTCTTAATGTAGTCGCTACTTTTTAAAATTATCCTTGAGTACCATACCTTTTTCAAAATAAAACTCAGCGGTCAGTAGGAGTATACTATGTCGATCCTTTGTCATTCAGTATAGCATGATAAAAACATGTGAATACTCTTATGTCAACAATCCCCTTTATTCTTAGTCCTCCATATGCACGTTTTCCAGGAATTTTGCTTTTGGGAACCAGATCAGAAAAATCGGAAAGAGATCCGCTCGGTAGGTGTTCGAAAGACGCCACTTTCCTACGTTTTATAAAAAAAGTTTTGGCTTACCCAAGGTTCCGACTCTGTAAAATCCTGCTAGCAATTGTTTAATAGTATCAACACTCTCCGGAAAAATAGGTAAAGTGACAAACGCTATTATACAACCTGTATAGCAACTTGTTATGATAATTGTAAACACCCAGTACCAACCTTAAACAGTTATCACTATATCAAGTAACAATATTTTTTGTAAAAACGTAATTATAAATACTTATAACCTTACCAATAAGTAATCTTGTTGTAATCTTTGTAGTTTTACTCCATGAATTAACACCGACGAAAGTAAAACAATTTGTAAAAGTGCCAAAAACGTACCAGAACATGTTCTCAACTTCCCCAGAGTTGTGTAACAAATGTCGCAATGTGTGTTTATCGGAAAAAGCTAACGGAAATATGGCAATTAGGTAAGTAAAGGTCAGGGCAACCCAAACATGCCAATGAAACGGCCCTAAAATTGCTCGGTACCTAAAAAATAGATCATATTAATAATAACGACTTATGTAACAAGTTTAATGCTCACATGTTTTATTACCTGTTGGCTTTATCACATACCTGGGCAAAGCAGTTGACATGAGGGTAATAAAAACAGCACAGTCTTGAGAATGTGGACAACTTAAATCAATTTCACGCATCCTCTCCCTTGTTATATACATACCTGCTGCTGCAATGTCTGCTCTATTCATGACTATTTCTTTAACAACAGCATCTCCAGGCCTACCAAGGATATGAAGACGCTAACATTACATAGATTATTTCAAGTTTACAGAAATCATATATAAATATTTTCTTACCCTAAATTTAATTCCCGTGGTTCAACAACTTCTATGGAAAAGTTATTTCTTTCTGCTAATATATTCAAAATTCTGATCTCAATACCGTCCCAAGTTACTATCGGATTCCCACCATCGAGATCTGCTTTAATCCTAAATATTGAACAACAAGTTAATAAAGTAAATAATGAAAATTTTAAATAAAGTTTATAACTTACCTCCGAAATATAAATGGCGGTTGATTTGCTGCGACAACAGTGAAGCGGTGACCAGCGTAACCGTTTGTCATTTTAGGCGGGAATATATTTACGTTTCTTGAAAATTTACCATTAGACCAAAAATTTACTGCAACAGATTGACTAGCACCTAATCCATCAACATATAATTTATGTGTATATAATACATAAGGTGATTCCTAAAACAAATACAAGTAAAATAATACAGCGAGAGAGGCTTATTAGCTTTGTCAGCGAAAATATTTGTTTATAGTTGGCAAAGATATTAAATCATATGAAAATATCAAATAATTACCAAATTAAGGTCACTTTCTTCTTTAAAACTTTTGCCGATTACAAGCAGGTTGACGAAAATCCTGGATAGAGGACTAGTAAGAAACTCGTGCACAGCCCATTGTGATGATCTTGCAACTACAATTACCTTACTTACAGATTGCTTTCCTAACACCTCAGCAACTCTTTTTACGTCGCTTATAAAAATTATGAAATGTAGACAAACTTTATTACGTTCCAACAGTTTCGGTTCTTTCAATTTATCATTGTCTTCAATATATCCGTGATAATAGGAAACGGGGAAGCTCTTAAAAATATTTTGGAACAGGTAGCTTTCTTCAGATTTTACTTGATTATCATACAAAATAACGGGGGTACAATCACTCAAATATGTGCGTGTTATATTATGCAGAAGGCTAATAAGCGAAGAAGTTTGGTCGAAGCCTTCATTTTTCTTAAGAAAATATTCATTCCATAACTGTTCCCTTGTTTTGGGGTTTCCGCGAAAAACGGGATCTACTGCTCGCTTTTTTGGATATTTGTCAATAGAAATATTAGTTTTATAATATAATATTCCATTTTCATAATATCTCAACTTTGGGTAACCCTTAACAACTTTTTTAAATACCTTTGATTTATTAGGAAATGTTTGATGCGACTGGTAAGATAATTTCTTTGTAAGAGAATGAGCATTTGCAGGATAGAATTCTATTTCCTCACTATAAATCAAATTAAGCAATAAATATAAATTAAGAAATAAATAGTGCAAACTTCGCATTGTTTCAATGTAACAAAAGTAGTTCACGAAGTGATGAAAACGAAGCACAGTTTTTGCTTTATGTAGTAGTATTTTGGTAGACCTTGATGCATGAAATATCAGACAGGTGCTATGATTGAGATTTAATTCTTTATGATTTCAATTTCACTGTTTCGATCATAAATACGAAATGTCTTATTCACGCAATACATGCAGAGTTTTTTTTTTTTTCTGGACAAAATATGGGCAAATGTAAATAAAAATGTTAGTAACTGGGACAACAAAGCTCACGCAATTTAATAAATGTCAACATTGAGTGATATTTCCATATAAATGTAGGAAAGGTGTCTAAGGGAAAATACCAACTTTTGGAAGTCAGTTTTCAGCAGCGGATTAAAATAGACTGAATTGATGAAATCATTGAAGGTTTATTTTTATATAACTAATTAGAATGCCAATATTTTTTTTGTAAGAAAACGATTCACCCTTAAAATATTCCTAGAAAATACAGATTCTGGGCTCCGAATATTGAATGAAGGTAGAATATTTTAGAAGATGCGAATGAAGTGTGTATGGGTATATTGAAACACGAATTAATTTATACCATATATTTATTAGCTTTGAACACTAATGTCTTTACAAAAATACATGAAAAAAAGGTTATCCAAAGCAAGTTTCATTGCCAGTGTCACCCGGACTGAGCGCAAGTGACGTCGCGTCCGAGACAAGTTGAAGTAGCGAGGAAATATCAAAACCGGACACAACTATACACAAAGTTTGAAAATTTTAAATAATAAACCTATATTTACAATAATAGTACTTATAAATATCTAATTTTAAATAGATTCGTAGCAAGCGCTTTTTGACCGCTTCGATAAAGTACCAAAGCAATAATTAAAA
>DWLS01001329.1:0-22386 GCA_018246255.1 Pachliopta kotzebuea | reverse complement strand
GGAGATTTGCGCTTACGGCGTTCGGGAGTGCGCGGACTACGGGAGCGAGTGAAGTGGATGGCTTCACTCTTTTCGGGATTGACGTCGATTCTCCATTTCCTAAACTTCACTGTGCCTCGAAATTCTAAAAGCGTGCCGCCAAATTTTAGATAATCCCTTAATAATAAATATACTATTATTTTTGTAGTACCTATATATCTTTACATATCATTTTGTCGAACATTTAAAATTATCATCATAAACTATTTTACGCAGTTTGTTGTTTCAAATTGTAAGTAAATAATATTTAAGCTTTTTTTTCTTTGTATGTCGCCAAATTTTGAAATTGTTAAAGTGTGTCGCAACAAAATAAAGGTTGAGAATCACTGTCCTAGTGGTTTGAACGCCGGCCCTCCACTCCGATGGTACCGGGTTGGTATGCACTGCACCAATGAATTGTTCAATTTATATGCAGTTAGTATAACACCAATTAATATCATGTGCTTTAAGACATGTATCAAATCGCGTGGATATAATAAAAAAGCTATTGTTGAGGAGGATATTAGCACCAGTGATATATAACACGATTGGTGCTAACATTAATATCTGGAGTACTTTGTAAAATAACTAAAGTATCCTTATTTGTACGACAATGTCCGTCCGTTCGTCTGTCCGTCAACAATTTCCAATCTGGAGAATTACAAGGTGCAGGAGCTGGTGCTGAACATTTGTCATACAGACAGACCTCATTTAGATAAGACCAGAGCCGTTGGAGTTTTGTTGGTATGTGGTCGGATTGTTGAGTTGTGGCTGCACAAAGTTTCCCAATTTTGTATGGGCCATTTGTATTTTTTATTCATTAAATTTTTGAACATAATAAACCAATATCATATATTTCTGTTAATTAGACTCATAAAAAGATTAAATAAAACAAAAGATTTATCGTTATATCAAGTTTAGCCTCGTCGTCAGTTAAAAAATAATTGAAACTAAACTAACGCCATCTATCGACCATAAAAAAAAACTTAACGAATTTGTCGGCAAATGCAGTTCTGATAATGCAAAATGTGAACATATTAATAATATAGATTATTTTTTATTATAGCTTTGTGCTTTTTAAGATTTAAGGATTATGACAAAACCGATTAATTTATTTGAAAAACTGATGCTTTTATTAAGGCAACAAATCATCACATTTTTTTTTATTTTAATAGGTTTATGCTTGACCACGATCACACCTGGTGTTAAGTGAAGATGGGGTCTATGATTGTAAAGCGCATTAACCTAGCAAATGCCTATTCAATCTTTTCTTAAAGATGCCCAAATCATAATTGTACGGGAACACTGACACCAGCAAGTTGTTCCATTCCTTAGCTGTCCTTATCAAAAACGAAGAGTTGTTAAGGCATGTGCATCTTTAAAACCAAGGTACATTTCTTTGTAATAAAATCAAATTTAATAATATAAAAATTTATCAGCTGTGCAATACAAAATAGTACATTCCATTCTATGCCAATAAAATCTATGTGTACTCCTAGGACAACCACTCAAATACTGTGTTAATGTATTAAATTGGGTATACATATTGGTACTGGCAAAAATCTAGTTAATAGAATATGTATAGCAAGTATAAAACTCATAACTGTGAATTCTTCATTAAAATAAAAATATAAACATACCACTGAGTAAATGCACTAGATTAGTATATACAATAAATACCAAAACAAATGTATCATTACTTATCTTTTGATTTACAATAAGTAATACAAGTCTGTAAACCTAATAGTTAATTGGCAAAAAAATAACCTTTGTAGAAATATTTATATAATAATGATTATACACTAACATAGTTATATCAATATATAGATGTGTTTACAACTCTTACTTTGTTCAACAATGCAACAAGATGAGCATGAGGCATTCATCTAATAGTGACACACTCGTCCACAACAATATAGCACTCATAATATTGCAGCACCATATTCTGATTGTCACCTTGAGACAGAGAATTATGGCTTGTTACCCCTGTAATTTCACTAGCATACAACACCCACCTAACAAGAACAAAGTAATATTTACAGACTAGTTTGGTTGCAGAAGTAGAAGCTATGATGTTACTTGCCTAACTTCATGCTACTAATTACAAAGAATGTTTCAAACAAAATATAATTGATAACACATTCATTCTAATTTAAAAGACAAACATAAAAGTTATAATAACATAAATAAAAATAATAATAAATATCTTCCCATATGAAAACATAACTATTCTTTATAGTAAGCATTTATTGATAAATAAGAAATTAAACACTGTTTTGTAAAAATAAAAATAAAGGTTCTCTGGTACACTTCTTATAAGAACAAATTTACCAAATCAACATGGTTCATAAAAATGTAGAGAGTTTAATAATACGTTTATATGCACTTACATGAGAATGAAATTACGAAATACACGTCATTTGGTCGTAAAACTTACCAACTTATCTCTAAGAAGTCCTATTACCAAAATTCACAACATTACAGACTATCACTGTTCCAATCAGAAGTGTAATTAATACACTATCTTGATCTAATCATCATCACCTAGTACCTGCGCTAGGCGCCGTTTAATAAAATCAATAACTTAATTTTTAAAAATTAATCACATTATTAAAAGCGGGCAATATGGTTGTGGGTTTATTGACGTTTTTACCCTGATGACATTTCCATAAAAATGTTACCAATTAAAAATGATACATTACTTTTAAAAAAATTATACTGTGTTTGTGAAATAAACATTTTCAAAACAGTTTGTATTACTTATCGTGGTAACTAACTATGATTTTAAATCCGTGAGCTGGTAGGTGAGTTTGATATAGTAAATTTACATAATTTTTCAAGTTTGTCCCCTTTTCTTCGATTCTATTAACGCTGTTATTTGTATGATCTTAAAGTCACACTATTATTTAAATTCCAGCTACACTGAGTTCTATGATCATCTGACTACCTCTCCAATATATGCTTCATCGCTCTTCATCAGGCAATCGTTCATTCTGTTAAGATATCTCGCTCTTGTCGCCTCATAAATTTGATTATGTTAAGCCCTTTAATTATTTAGGTCATGGATGTATAGTTTTTGTCAAAGAATTTAAATGAAAACTGCTCCATAAATTTAACGCCATGTCTTCAGTTTAAGCATTAGAACGAGCTCTTTGTCCAAATCATTCAACACTTCTGTTCGGAAACGTAAGAACGATCATGGTTTATACACAATTTAGAACTGAATCTATGTGCATATATATTTATAATAAAGTAATGTTCATCTTCAACTCTTTGACACAAAATGTTGTGACATTTTTTTAAGGTGATAATCAATTGAAAACGAACATTTTATCATGAAACCATTTTTTTCACTGGTCACACAAATCATTAATTTTTATTTGTCACTATGACATTAGTAATGATAACCTGTAACAATAAATATTAATAAAACCCAGGAATTTGAAAAAATACACATTTAAAAATAATTAAATAATACATGAAGATCCGATAGATATTTCCCTAAAATGTTAAGTAATTAAAAACAAAATGCTCAGATCTTTTAAATTAAGTATAAGGGCTTTGTCGTTTAAGCGATTAGTTATTCCTAACATTAGACACATTCATGTGACTTCAGGTAATCTTAATTGGTAGTAAATACAGATATCTTATATTTTATTCTTTAACTTGCATGTTGCCTTTTTTAGGCTTAAAGCATGGCGAATATGAGTGGCAGGATCCCAAATCAGAGGACGAAGTGTTAGTATTATTATGTATTTAACATTATTTTTGGAGCATCACAAATCTCTGACACAGTAACAATAGAAAACAGTTTTTGACATTTATCTTATCAAAAAACCAAAAAGCCCTACATCATTTTTTTATTTTGTATCTCATTTCTTTTGAAAATTAAACATGATTTTATAATTTTCTTTTAAAATTTCAAACTGGTTTTGCATGTGCTAAACTAATAAATACTTACCATATTACAGTGTAAATATTGTATATATTGATAAAGATGGCAAAAAGATTAAAGTGAGGGGCAAAGTTGGGGACAATGTATTATATTTAGCTCATCGACACGGAATTGAAATGGAAGGTATGTTGATACTAAGATTTCTATTTTGGTACATTTGTGTACATAGCAGATGACTAAAGTCTTGATGTTAATCTTTAACTAAATAAAAGAGTAATTAATTATATAATATTGTACTATGAATTGACTAGTCACAAAAAGTTTATCATCCATCCATCATCAGTAGATAAACATCCACTGCTATACATAGGCTTTTCCCAAAGTTCTTCATTCCAATAGATCCTGTATTATCTGTCTATGGTAGTTTCAACTGATGTCAACTAAAACTTCGTGGAAAAGATGAGGAGGAGGCAATAATCAATAAAACCAGCGCTACAATTACACTTCAATAAACAATTTTTTTTGTTCTGTTTCAGGTGCATGTGAGGCATCTTTGGCATGTACAACTTGCCATGTTTATGTCAAACAACAATATTTTGATAAACTCCCCATGTCCGAAGAGAAAGAGGATGATTTATTAGACATGGCACCATTTCTCAAAGAGAATTCACGATTAGGTTTGTTGATATAATTTGTTAAGAGATAAGTATAAACAGTACAAAAAAGAATTTAATTAGTTTATTACATGGTTTAAGGAACACAGCAATTCTATTATAGCAACAGCTTATCAACATTAGAGTGGAAACTAGCCAGACATGATCCAAAAATTTAAGTAAACTACAACATAATGACTAGTAATCAACCAGACCATATTGTTATGTGACAAGAGGATTGCCACAACACAGGAACTTATTCAGTGCTTTTTTTATTTACAGGTTGCCAGATAATATTAACAAAAGACTTAGAAGGATTGGAATTACAGTTACCTAAAGCAACTAGAAATTTCTATGTAGATGGACACAAACCAGCACCTCATTAGAAATCTAAATTTAATAAATATTTTATACAAAAGGAATAAGCAACAAAAGCATAAACAGCTTAAAGTACAAGATCAATGTAAATTAAAACACAATTGTAGATAGTAATTGTTATAAGGAAATATAACAAAAATAATGTACATTAACTTGTTTTAACATATCTGTTTTATTTTATTTTGTTACTATTTACAAAATTTATTCAATACAATAAGACTGTCCCTGTTGAATTTTAAATTGAAAAGGTATGTTAAGTGTTTCTTAAAGTGTTAAGCAGTGTAGAAAAAAAGTACAAGTAGTAAAATAATCAAACGCTAACACCGAAAACTTCACTTTTAGTTGTAAATAAATAATAAAGTAAAAACTTGAGAAAGTATGATGTAAAGCATTGATTTTCTGTATAAGAAATGAGTATTAAGTTATCATGAATTACAATGCAATTATGGAATATTTCCCATTCTTATAGAAAAGCAATAAATAATCAATGATAAAAAAAAATTCCTTATATGTAACAAAATATTTATACATAATATTATTAGAACATATGAAAAAATATTTCATTCAATGATTACAAAAAATATTTTGTATCTGTGTATGTCTATGGTTTCATTCAAACTTAATATTGTCTATGTGTTATTACGCGCCGCGTTGTCGTTCATTGTTCGTTCACGAAATTATAAAGCATTCGTTCAATCAGTTTGGCTGCGAACGTTGAAGGAGGAGGATTGCTCGCTCACGTGATAACTAAACGCGTTTACGGTGTGATTTGTGTTTTGTATTGTGGTGTACCATGGCATACAACGGTAGTAGTGGCAAGAGACTGTGCACCGGAACCGACTTGGACGTGGAAAGGGTGAGTGGCGCTTTACACCAACAAAACTGACGTATTGCTATATGCACTTACGAAAATGGCCGTGTTTGGAAACTGTCTTCATGTTTTCCCTTTTTAAGAGATTAATACTTTAAGTGTTATATTATGTTAGTAATGTAGTTGTACATAAGCAGGTACTTATAAATAACAATAGTTAACATTGTTGTCAACTGCACGTTCCATTGTTGATCTCTTCAAGTTTGAGGTTACTATATTGACAGGTGACAAATAAATTGGTTATATTATTGTATTGGTACAGAGCGTTGAGTTAGTTTTTAGGCCGCTTCCCGTGTAAAGTACGAAAATAACTGAAATGCCACCGTCTGTCAATTATTGTGATTGACATAGCTCGGTCATTAGGATCAGTGAGACAGGCGGGAATCTTTTTAGTTCTAAAACAATAAGATTGTTTCCCTTGTAAATCAGTTTTTAGCCTGACGGAACTATGTTACTAGATTGTAATCCTTATGGTCGCGTTTAAAACTACACAACAATAAGTCGTTTGGTAGATGTATGTGTATTTTTTAAATGCGTAATAAACGACATGTGTTTGTATTGTTTACTTCGTACCAGGCACTGGCATGATTAATTTTAATAGCGTTCGAGAGAGAGGATAAATATAGATTATAGCAAACGTAAAAAACTTGTAAGGACAAAATTAAAAATATCTTAAATAGATTAAATTTTAGTTATCTTTTATTATCTACACTCACTTAATCAAAATTTAATCCAAAAATCATAAAAGTACTCAATTATACTGTTTTAGTGTATCAATTTTATGATTCTATAATTCAACATTAAACATTCTTTTAAATAATTTGAATATTTGGTTGTATTGTTTAGTAATAAACTAGTTACATATTTAAAGATATAATTCGATTAAAACAAATTGAATCTACTTGAAAGCAACTACTTTCTAATAAAAATGATTTATAAATAATTTTGTATTAAATTGCTTCATTAATAAATCTATACTTATTAAAGATAACATTAAAGTAATCCTTTTTTTGTTGTGTTCTATAATTATTAATAATAATAAAGTCAATAGATCAACTATTAATTTAAAGGACAACCATATAGACCATTATTTATAAGTAAACATATGCTACATAAAATTTTATGTTATTGAATTTCTTATAAGTTTATTAGAGCAATTAACATACATTTGCCTCTTTGATATACTGTGTAGCTATTAATGCAAACAATTAATTCTACTTTATAAGAGAAAAAATGTATATAGTATATACTTTGTATTTTAAACACAAGACTGGTGTTACCATAAATTGTGCAAACGTTTTTATGAATCTATAGTAAAAGGTTTACAAATCAATATCAAAATTTAATTCGTCATCTTTATGAGTATTGGTTTAATTTTTCTTGCATCCTGTGAGTAAAAACGTAGTAATAGTTTGATATATTTATTCCATTTTAAATGTACTACATTACTTAATGACATTTTGATAGGTTTATCATCATTTTAATATAATTACATATATATACATCATTAAAATTTTTTAAACATCTAGAATATTTTTATATGTATAGTTTACTAAAGTACTTAAAAGTTTCTTAAAAAAATTACTTTTTATATTTTCCTGTCACTATGCTTTTTTTATTACTTAACTATCTAAATGCTTGTATATTGTTTATATTTTTTTAACAACTACACAAAGGAATAGCAATAAAAGCATATTCATTAAGATTTCAATATAGATTCAATATTCTTATATATTTTATATACAGATTAAAACTCGGACAGTTCATGACCATTAAAGTTTTCCCACAACTTAACATGTAAATTAATTTTAAATACAATGATTTTCTATAATTATTTTTTTATTTATTAAATACTTTATGTAGTCTGTATATTTTGTTAAATCAAATAAATCATCTTTTTTCTCTCTGTTTCTATAACAACATAGTCTTTTTGCTTTAATTTTAATATTTATTAACTTCACATTCCGGTTGAAATGAGTATATTAAGTTGTTAATATAAAATATGTAATGTATCATACACTAGTTCTTTTTTAAGCCTCTCACTGTGTTTTGATAAATTGAAGACCTTGGAAGTTTTATCAGCTAATGATTCATATAGCCGAAGACCAGGCTAAATGGCGTTTCTTATGAAAGGGTCCAGCGGTGGAGTGTCTTAGACTGTTGATGATGATAGTGAAGGTTCATTTCACCGGATAGTTTCACATGTACGTTTTTTAGCTTTCTCAAAAGTTGAAAGCGTTAATCGAAGCGATCGAAAACACCGTCAAATATAGAATCGCTTCAATGTTCCGTTTAATTCGATCCCGAAGCGAGGCGAGAGTGGAAAGGCAAATGAGACATTTACAGCGGATTTGCACCGGCTCCATTCAACGCTGAGCACAAACAAAACTGAACCGCGACTCCGCAAATTTAACCGTTTATCAGTTTTTTATGTCTTAAAGCACGTGATATTAGTTGCTGTTATACTAACTGGATATAAATTGAACAATTCATTAGTTCAGGCTAGATTTGAACCCGGTATTTTCGAAATGGCTGGCGTTCAAACCACTATGTTATTACTGTTACTCGGTTTATCGGTTACTGTGTACTGCCGTCGAGACGGTTAACCGGTAACGTTTCTCGTACATTGAACCTAACTCTCATTTGATAAGCGATTGCGCTGATATATGTTATGTTTGCTTATTTATTTTTTATCATCAATAACACTTAACCCCAATTTTACACGATGTTAAGTAACACTGAGAACGTGGTCGGTTAACCCTTTGCATGATTTTTTTATATACAACAAACAGCGACAACAGAATGCAAACAGAATTCAAATCCTAGTAATTAACATTGATGTTAATTTTTTTTTACCCTTATACTATATAACTTATATATATATATATACTTTTCAGCTCGCGGAGTCCAGATCCGCGAGCTCAGGGTCCGATGAAGCTTTCGCGGCCGAAAGCAAAAACTTCATCCGAAAGTTTTTTTTTACAACTGTGTTTCGTTTTATGCCACGGCGTTTTAAAATGTTGCCAGCAGCAAGAAATGTAAAGTACACTGGTTTTATCCGCATTAAATGTTATGATGGAAATTTCCATCATCATGCAAAGAAGGTTTAAGCTTGTTCGCAGAGAGCAGTTCTTGTCTCTACCGCCGGAATATAACAATGACGGTAATGGGGTCAGATATAGTCAAACCATCTATAAGATGATGAGAGCATCCCGCGTACGAAAACTGTGTTATCAAAGTACCGCACGGAGGAGGCAGGATGTGAACAGCTGCAATGAATGGTTCAGGTGGTTGCGATCAATTGATGATGCAGCGTCGGGCGCTTGGTCCTGGAGGGTAGGATCCGAAGTACGGTTCTCCGCTGGCCGACCGCAGGTAGTAGGGGGCCCAGGTAGTGAGAAAGTCACTCATGAACGGCTGCCTTGCCAACTGTGAAGGGTGGCCCCATCGTTCCGTTTGGCGACCGGATGAGAGGACCCGATGGCGATCTCTGGAGAGGTTCGGGCGTCCTCGCAGTCTCCAGTCCAAACTCCCAAAGATGTTCCGTTATTAAATAGCGTCGCTTGGTTGATAATGCATTGCCTCCTTCCCCTTCCTTCCTCCACCCTATTCACTCACCTAAAAGAGTGAATAGGCATTTGCTATGTAAATGCGCTTTACGCTCACAGACCATATCTTCACTTAACACCAGGTGGGATCGTGGTCAAGCATTAACCAGTACTAACGTAAAAAAAAAAACCGCGTTATAAGAGGGTTAATTGTATACAATATGAGCGTGGTTATCACTCCAAGTCCACTTGTGGTTGAATAGGAACCTCATGTTACAAGGTGAGCACTTAACCACGGCGCTTCACAGACACGGAGTAACTTTGCCGATATTGACCTGCATTTATAAATCTATAAACTAATTATAAGGATGTTGTTTTCTTCAACTAGTAAGACCTTCACGTAATGGTAAGTGATATATTTGCTCATAACAATGTCATATTACTCGCCTTTATATATAATAAATCCATTGTACATGTCAATAATAGTGATGAGTAACATATTTTCGAAGAATACCATCAGTTAAGTATTTATATAATATTTTTATACTTTGTACATATTATTTGTAAATACACTAATTGTATGGCTTAAAGGTATGTGTGTTGTATATTAGCCAATTTACTGATAACATTGTTCTTTGTCTGGTTTATGTAAACTTATTTACATCGTGTAAAACACTTTGATAGCAGTGTGTCTATTTCCTTTGAATTACGTTATGAATAGTGAAATTATAATTAGTTTCTAGATAACTATTTTTGTGGCTTAACCATGCTTATGGGACTGGTGTATTACTAAATATCAGATGATCGATCTGCTTGTCATATTTTAAAAAGTAAAAATCAGTAAGGATTATATATTCAATGCGTCGTTCTTATTGGACTTTATAGTTAGCTACTAATGGCTTGTTTGTATATAAGTTAGGTGAGGTAAAGCGACTAGTTAGGTAACTTATTTGAAACTCAAAGATGGTATTACAAAGCAGTAAGTACAGCATTGGCATAATGTAACTTTAACAGATAACAAACTTGTTTAACTAACGAGTTGCGAGAACTCAGTGGGCCGCCGACGTGAGAATAAACTAGCTGCTTTATTAGATATTAAACTTGATGAACTTACTTATTAACTATTATAAGTTTGAGAAAATAACCCGGGCAAATTCCAGAAGCTGAAACTGTAACGGCCGTAAGGATTTTCTTACTTCGTTTTGTAATAACAATAACTTTATTAACTTGATTGTTAGTCGAGCGGTATTCAGGCGTCGGCGGTATTATTATGACGTTTAACACTTCGCCAACTTTGTTGCTCAAGACCTCGTTTATGTAATAACAGAAACATTCTTTATGTTCCCACGGCTGGGACTCGATGTCTCCTCTAGAATTGCGACACGTTGACCAAATGCAGACGGTACATATTTACTCTACGGGTCGTAAGTCTTTTAGGATCTATTTCTGAAGGATTATGTAGTTACTACTGTTTTAAAACATACTTTATTAAAACAAAGATAATAATTATATAAACTGTATGTAAAAAAGAAAAAGATTTTCCTTTTCAGGGGTTATTTCTTTACAAGGTTATGTTCATCCTCGTTGATTAAACTAATTGGTAGTTCTAGCACTAGTCAAGTTTTGGATTCAATTATTGATGGTTTTCTTAATGTGGGTAAGTAAAAAATGTGTGCATTTCCTTTCGTCTGTTTGGTGTAAAGGGTATATATGCCTCAAGACGAGGAACAAATTCCAGTGCAGTGTATATCTGATTGTTTGACGATGAAAAGTATGTGCAATATTTTAACGTCGCGAGGTATTCTGTATTGCTTTAAGCGAGCCGATAAATCTAACTACTGATTTTACTCTATAGGTGTTTTAATATTTTTTTGAAAATATGTAAGAACAATACACTCTTAAGACATGTAATATAATTATAAAGGAGTACCCATTCTTAGTGTTATAAAAATTTCGACGCTGCTCTTTATGATTCCTATATCGTAAAATATTTAGCATCCACGTGGGACGCGGACATAAATTTCGTTAGATGTAACTCGTTGGGGCTATGAAATTTATAAACATGTGGTTGAACGGGATTAAATCTATTACGAAACGGTAAAGTATGAATAATATTAATTTTTAACTCACTTTCGTACGTCAGTAATACTGTAGTTCTATAGTAGTTGTATTGATTTCGACCTAGTTCCTTCCCCTTAGACTTATAAGGGTTCACGTATGACAAATGAATCAGGTCTGTTCATCGGTTTCAAATTGATTGATTGGATTTAATCCAATTCATGCTTTAAGATCTTTACTTAATACTGTTTTTTTGTAGAACTCAATACTTTTTTTGCATTGAACCTTACCTAACGTTGCTCTAGCTTTAAGGGTGTAAGAGCTCCCACAATAAGTCAACCTCCTAATCAATAAATGAGGTTCTGGCTCCCCACCAATCTATATTGGGCTAGCGTGTTGGGAGATGGCCTAAATCCCATCCTCATTGGGTTAAGCTCATGTCCAGCAGTGAACGTCTATAGATTTATGATAATGAACCCTAGCTCTTTAATTCTTCAAATCAGGAGCAAATAAAATAGAAACACTATTCGATAAACATACGTTTACAATCGATCGGTTAAATTATGTAGTAGATAATGAACGAGGGGATGTCGAAGCGTTGTTTAAGCCGGAAATAGAGCTATAAATATTTAACACAGCGAACATACTGAAAGGGCAGAATAGTAACACTTAAGGTAAATAACTCCAGTTATAATTTATGATTTTTTTTAACCGTCGAAGCTATAAAACTAGCTAGACGTTGACCTGTTTGAAAGTGAATGTGATGCGAAATTATATTGCTTGTCTATAACAACGTGGCGTTATTAAGGATGATATACACAGCACCACATTAAGCTAGTCGCATTGATACGTAAGGTCACTGGTTTTCGATACATAATTCTCCTTATTCTTGGTCCTTGTTCATACCGATGTGGGCGTCTTCAAAAAAAGAGTGAATAGGCATTTGCTAGGTTAATGTGATTTACCATCATAGACCACATCTTCACTTAACACCAGGTAGGATCGTGGTCAAGCATTAACCTGTACCTATGTAAAAAAAATAATATTAATATCACTTGCTTCTCCTTCAAATTGGAGCACAGTGATATCTGCACTATTGTTTGTTTAGCTGAAATAGAAGCTGCGTCGGTACCTAGATGGTCTTCGGCAACAGAGACCTATCGAAGAGAGACTAATATACTACAATAGATTAATTATAAGTAAAAAAAAAGTTAAAGTAAGTAAAATTAAGTATTATTAAAGTGGGACCAGGGCAGGAGAAAGAGAGAGAGACTAATTATATGTCAAGTCTTAAAAATTATATTCTATTTTGTATTATGAGTTTCCGAATATACCTAATTAAGATTTAAATTGAAAATGTCGATGTATACGGATTGTGGTAATAAAGTAAACTCTAGGTTACTAATAGTAACTACCGCTGTCGTCATTTTATATTTCTACTAATATTCTGATAAGGAATCACGGATGTTGAGATACATTAATACTTATACTTAAATATAATTGAGTAAGCCAAACATTTGTAACGTTTGCACACGTCAATAGATAGCCGGGTATCGTTCAACGGGAGTATGGGACATGTCTGAAAAACTTCCGTAGTTCTTCGGTACGTCGCCAGCGTATCTGACATTTTGGTATGAATCACGCGCAGATACGGCCCTATGCCAAATGGGCGTGCCCTCGCCCACATACCGATGTTCCTATTGGCCGTCTGTTCGGCAAGAAATTGACAGTTACGCCTATGTGGTTGGCTAAGCTCTAGATCGAAGCGCTTCTTTTACTCTTCTAATCAGCGATCTAAATTTTTTTATCCCGCTTAAGCGACACTCAGGCTTGCAGCTCGTCTATGTGTGAAGCGGTGATCGCGGCCTATGACCGCCACTGGGAGTTATCACTAACGTGTTGCCGACCCTGTAAACCCCTCTTCACGATCTTCTCGAACAACTTCATGTTAAACTTCATTATTATCATTTCAACCGACGGATCTCCAAAGCTGGACATTGATCTCTTGTAATATATTCCGTAAAATACGATCTTGTGCTATATAAATCGCGTAATTCCCAGTGACTCTTTTTATGTCTCTTGCCCACCTAGTGAAAGGTCCTTCAGTGTGGGATTACCATTTCAGCAATTTGAGTCCTTAAAGTCCATTGGTTCAGCGAACTTAATCGAGTAATTACTACTAATAAAAGGAACTATTCTTTTCTGTGTTTGAGGATGTCAAATTTTTGTGCTCATAACAAGCCGCTATTTATCAGGTACATGGTATGTCACTAGGAACATCCAGTTCTTGTTGCTAAATTGTATAAAATATCAATAATATTAAAGCATACTTTTAATTGACTGAGGAACTGTGTCTATGAATATTTTAAAAGTTTTTAAGAGTATATAAGTTTCATCCCTACTTTAAGAACTTTCTCACTATCTCGTTTTTTATCGTTTTACAAAAAAGAAAAGAACTCTGCTAAGTAACTTTTCGGTACATCTCAGTTGAGGACGGATTTGTAAATTCATTTATATATGAACATTAAAAGTGAGTGATACAGTGATCTTATTATTAATAAAAATTTAGTTTGTTTTTCGTTTTGACCAGTGTTTTCCAAGGTCGCCACCAGGGAGCAATTCCATCATTTAGGGGCAATTTGAAACTTAAAAAAAAATATAATATAATTTATTAAATTTTTTAGATTTTGAGGGGCATTGGATAGAAATCACAAGATCCGATGGAGACAAAGAAAACATTTTTACTCAAAAGTGGAACATGGGATCAAGAATATTGGGAAACGTTGATCTGGTCGCCGGTTCTTTCAACTAAGTTAAAGATATTTAATAAGAAATCCTTTTAAAATTAGTTTCTAGCTGCCGTATACTTATAACGGATGAACGAATCAACTTTATTTGAAATGTAATAAATTCACAATCTGACTGGATGATGAATGAATGTGAAATTCGGTAAGTTGTTTGTACTTCCACAACGCTAATATTGGGGAAATCTCCCCACGGAGAAGACTTTTCCGCCGTCTTATCAACATTGAATAAATAAATTGTTATAGATTACTGCGACCTTTCTCAATTACCGAGTAAGTTATAACAGACAATTTATTTTTTAATATCGCAAGCAACATTGCAAATGGTCTTATATATTTCAATCTTTGTACCAAACAATTTATAATAGTAGTTGTTTTCAAAGTTTTTGTGTCAAATGATATATTTTAATAACACCTGAACCCCATTTCAGAGACTTTCCAAACGTACCTTTTGTTAGAAAGTGATACCAACTTATGATCAAATGAACAATGTTTTATATTTTTTTATTTTATACCTTAGAATAATATTTTAAACTAGTAAAAAGGCGTAGCCATATCGTCTATAAACTTCATTTAGTGTTGATAGATTACAATTATTCGATAAAGGCACTGTGATTTGAAAGCAAATTTTTAATTGTAACACTTTATTGTGGATGAAGTTATGGTCACCAGGTATTTGTTTATATGTGGTCATTAAATCATTAACACTTTCGTTTTGAAATTGTTCCTTTATATATTTATATAAGTTAATATTAATGTCTAAATCTGTAACGGCTGGATTGAACCTTTCAGTGGTGATATGATCACTTTCCAACTACGCTAATGTACCAGTCCATTGTTCTGCGATAAACAACAATAGATTATATAAATTGTTATAAAAAACTATTTCGTAAACATCGTACGTAATTGATTTAAGTAACTTTATCAATACCTGATATACATTTAGTAAAATTTTTTTCTGATAAGCATAGTGCGCCGTTGGTCTACGTAGAAGCGACTAGTCGCGACTCTTATCTGTGATTAGTTACTTATAATAACTGATTATAAATTTTTTCAAAAACCAATAATTAAGTTTAATAAAATGGCTATTATTCTTACTATTCAATTATTAAATTAAAAAATTAATTTCATATGATCTAATGTAGCAATAAAGCATGGCTCGGAGACATGCCGTTATAGCACCACATTAGTAACTACCTAGGCGGATTCGTAAAAAAATTACTACGGTCCAAATTCTATAAGTTGTGATATCGAGCTAAAAACTCTTAAATTACAAGGGTAGTGATTAGCTGTTAAGCTGCAGAGGCAGGCAATCTACATTTAAACAATCATTTATGTGGCAACACTGAAAACTTGATGGTCTGAAATGTTATCGATTCTGGTGGTTAATGTATTGCGTGCAAGTCACTTATTTAGAAAATATAAAGCATGTCTACTGTGACATGAGATTAATAAGAATGTATTACAACTTTGACACGCTTGTAAAATCTTCATTATTTAGAGTTTGTTGTTATTCAGAAGCTAAAAACGCTACAATTTCTTATACTCGTACATTTGTTTTCAGAAAGGATTTGCTTTATGGATACTTATATAATTGTATGATATGTTATACAAATAATATTTTTTTTACTTTATTTATTAAGGAACTAACACACTAAATACTTTAAGTGTATAAAGCTAATAAAGAGGATTCCATCTATATCGTACTATTACATTAGTATTCGCAAAGGTAAAATAAATAAATTTTGATTTCTTAATAGATAAAGGTTATAAAAAATAAATATTAAAAATCAAACTTAATTTACATATCTTTTTAAGGGTGGTTGGATATAAAAATATCGGAGAGATGGAGGGAGAGAGATAATTCCTCGTTACATTACAAATGAGGTTGGTATTAATTCGCACGGATTCACAAAAGACTGCTCCAACTGATTGTAACAAACGCGGCTGTCTTCGGGACTTAGTTGAATAAGATGGAGTGGTTCCACGAGGCCTGGCCGGGGTCTGCAACGGACACACCAATTAATCGGAGCAACCGGAATGTGAGAAAAGTGGGGGTGGTATTACGCAAACATAGAAACTACGAATGTGTACAGCACCCAGTTTTATTTAGATCGTTTGCTATTTAAATAATAGATCAATGCGCGATCGGAGTTATTGCTGCAGAGCCCGCAATGGATTTGCTGTGGATTATTTACGTGCGGGATTGGTGGGGTGGCCATGTTTCAAAGAATTTGCTGTAGAAAACATAAAACGCCACTTTATTAGTTTTGTTTTGAGATTGACACTTGTTTCAAGATTTAGTCTTTCTTGTTTTGATATGAGTACTGGCAGAATGGTCGTGTTCATAAATCGGCTTGTTTTGTTTAAAGCGCTTTCTGATAATAAGTGATTCTCTTGCCTATTACAATGCGATTTTGGTTAGGATGGTAGCCATTGCAGCATATTGCGCTCGTCGCTATGGGATGAAAGAGGTTAAGTCTTATCCTCAGCATCCTTCAAACCGAAATATAGTAATGTTTGTGCAGTACTATTTGGCGGTAGAAATAGGAGCTGCGGTGGTACCTACCTAGACGGTCTGTAGCAACAGAAACCTACCATTAGTAACCTGGTTGCAGTCTTTGTAAGAATTCTCATTAAATTGTTATTTCCAATAATGTAAAGATTTTAGTACTCTTTTTAAATGCATTTTTTTTTATTTACTTTATTACGTATTTGAATTTTGATGGAGTTTCGATTTTATTTCAAAAGTTATTTGGTTTCTTAGCGATTCTACCCGCTGGTCTGCGACTTTTATACTCTATCCCATCCATCGATATCGTGACGTTTTGGTAATGTTCTGTTACTTCTCAAAATAAGTAATCTACCTTTTTTGTTATTTGGCATAGATTAGAACATAAAATGTTATCGAAGAAGCCTTTGTTTTTGAAGGGAATCAAGTGTATGTGGGATAAAAAATTAGATGCTTTTTCTTCCTTTCGAGATACAAACAAATGAAATGAAGTTAAAAAAAACTTAATAAAATTTCTAGTTTTCAGAGTGATATTATGTGATCCACGGTTTTTGGTTTATAGCTTGGTTTCCCAATACCGCGTACTGATCGGTGCCGGGCTTCGGTTCGTAAGCTTCGTGTTTTGAGTATTGCTTATAGAAACATAAACGTTGCGGTATTCGCGTGTTAGTGTTGTTATAGTTGTTGTACTATTGTAAAATTCCATTCCAGTTGTATCCCATCGCATCAGTAGGTAATATATAACAATTTCTTGTAAGCAATATCGTCATTGCACATTTAATGGTTTTAAACTTTATTGCGATGGTGCTAGGATATATTTTGTTGTTAACAATGAAAGTACTGTTGAATTCGATCAACATTATTCACGTTTATACCACTTTGTTTGAATAGCTGGTAATAAAATGTTATGTTTGAATATATATAAAATTAATTAATGATAAAGACGATCAGACTCAGTCTTTTTTAATTACAAAATTAATTGTTAAAAGAGTATGGAAGAATCATTTTATTATGCCAATCTGACAGCCAAATTCCTGTAATGGTAGCACTATAGGTAGAAAAGCAATATTAAATATATCCAGGTTTGAATTCCAGCACTTCCAATTGGAACTACTAAGGTACGTGTTACATATCAAGAGGGTTACTTTTGTAAAATCAACAAACTATTAATTTATATGAATATAGTAAAAATTGTATGTTTATTCCTTTTTAACAAAGCGTACATTGTGTTCGTATAACAAAACGTTAACAATATATATATTTTTTATTACTTTCCGTTATTGTTATGGACGAAATGAGCGATCGGAACGCCCATAAAAAGAATTAATCGTTGTATTCATCCTTTGTCTATTTGTAAGCGGATATTGGAGTTTTCGGTAATGCCGCGTAATCCTTGAAGGATCCGATTGGAGCCGCAATTTCGTTTTAGTTTAATTTTGATACTAAACCGATATCTTTCCGATATCAAATCGGTTATTGGTATAACTACCTAAACCTCGTTTTTAAATGTCTCTATTTAAATTAAGTATCATTATGATCAGCCGGTAGACGTCTACTGCTGGACATATGCCTCCGGAATTGTGGGGGGATTTGTGCAGTCTCCCACCATTCGAATAGGTAAGATTGGTTTGGGTCCTGCGAGGTGTTGTGAAGGATCTTTTAAACCCCCTAAAAAGCATCAGCGTATATAAAGGGTAATAAATATATGTATTGAAGGCATTTTATGATATGAGTCGTGATAGCCTAGGCGGTTTGAATGCCGGCCTTCCACCCTGTAGGTATCGGGTTCGAATCCGTCCTGCACCAATGAACCGTTCAACTAATTTCTAGTGCAACACCAACTAATACCACGTGCTCTGACTGTGAAGGAGAACATGGCAAGGAAACCTATATATCTATGTGATGACCATCCGTGGTCGGAGTAGTATGTGGAATGGAGAAGGCAATGATAACACCACTACATTATAACTGACGAGGAAGTCGTCGTGTGTTTCATTATACATGATGATCACGACCCTCAGTCTTAAGGACATTCGACTTAGAACAACAATGTTGATATGACGATTGTTTCAGGCTAGATTATTATTTGTTGTATCTAAGAGGACCTAAATTACGATCTCTTTAACTATGTAAAGATTTTCTTTTGGCAATTTTTAATTAACTGGAATAATTGAAAGCTTAACCAAAAGTCATTGACAGATGTTAAGGGTGCTTTATCAATATAATTAATATCATCAAAACTGAACTGTTTTCCTGTTTTTGAGGATGAATTGGTTATTTTTTTCCATTAAGTATAATGAGTCCGTCTTTCGTGTTTATAATCTAATTTCTGGGATCCGTCGCTCCGACAAGGAGTATTAAGTTAACCACTCAAGAAGCAACGAGTCGCAGTCTGATCGTTTAGGTACAGCATAATAAATCTGATCTTCATGCATATTCAATAGCGTCATACCTCCATTCTGTACCTAAGGTGTATTAATAATAAACAAGCGCAGGAACAGACATTTGGATCTGTTTGCGCAAAGGTTCGGAGTTGGATTATGCAAACCGGCTTCTGATATTCCCCCTCATTTGAATCAGAATCACTGGGTCACGGTCTCGGCTCCACTCCATATTGCTTTTAGGACCTTTAATAAAATTGTCTCCGAGGCTGTAACGCAATTACGAAATAGCTTTTAAGGGATTTATTGAATACAGTATATTGCTAATAGGCAACCTATTACGTTCTGTTAAATAATTTATAGGTAAATGTTTTTCAAACATGACGACTTCCATGTCAGTTATAATGGAGTGGTGTTACCATTGCATTCTCCATTTCACACAGCAGTCCGACTGCGGATGGTCATCACATAGATATAGAGTTTTCTCGCCATGTTCTCCTTCACCGTCAGAGCACGTGATATTAGTTGGTGTTGCACTGGAAATTAATTGAACGATTCATTGGTGCAGGCCGGATTCGAACCCGATACCTTCAGGCTGGAAGGCCGGCATTCAAACCGCCTAGGCTATCACGACTCATATCATAAAGAGCCTTTAATACATATATTTATTACTAGTTATACACGCTGATGCTTTTTAGGGGGTTTAAAAGATCACATGATACAATCCAACCTCATCTCCTCGTGGTGCACCCTGATAATCAAGAAACGTGAGCCTGGATTTTTACCAATCAGCATTGAGTCAGCGTGTTTTTTATTTTGTTTTTGGATTTTTGCCACCAGCGGACATATCAATCCCATCGTACCCTTTACATCGTTCACTTATTTCTACCTAACATTAAAATAATAATTACTTAAATGTCTATATCCTAGGGTCAACGTGTTATGGAACGGCTCAAAACCTCCTATAATTGGGGGAGGCCTATATTCAAAGTGGATGTCTATTGACTAATAATGATACAAGTATTTAACGATACATCGTACGTATTAAAGAATGAATTGGTATTTCTTTAGAAAAGTTATGTCTCAATGAAACTGAGAATAGGTTTGTGTTCTGTGGTGGTAGATGGCTTTGGTTGTATTTTAAATCACAACGAAGTGTTTGAAATCGCTATTATAGGTCAAACATGAAACTGCTTATGAATAATTTCATGACTGTTGTATGATTTACTACTTTGGCTTAACTTTAAGCCAATTCTCTTTAGACATGGTTTTTTATCCGATAAAGCGACGAGCAAGACTTCTACCTGAATATAAGTTAAACACTTGTCCATAATAACGTGAGACTAGTTAGGTTGACATAACCTCTACCACATTGTGCACGTCGCTTCCAGATATAAGATTGTAAGTCTCGTTATCCCAGTAATTTTATTCGCTGTAATGCTATTCAAATCGGTACACAGTAATGTTTGTACAGTGCTGTTTGCCAACTGCAGTAGGAGCTACGATGGTACCTACTTAGACGGCCTCTGGCTATAGAGACTTAAACCTAATGAAAATCTCTTTCACCCAATATCTTGGTATTTTATTTTTGCTATTGTTAACAAACTGTGGATTTTCCAAATAGATATTATTTGTTATAAAATTGAATTATAGTGGGTTTTAGGGGTAAAAATATTTAAGAAAACAAAAATACTGTCATTGTAATATCTGGGCTTATATTATACGCTTTTGCCTTTGAGGTTTTTTGTTAGAGAATATTCTTTTTGTAGGAGTAAAAAAAATTGTTTTAACTAAAAATCATTCAATACAAGGACGCGCCTGTTGAACGGCACTCGTATGGCCGTTTCGCGGAAACTTCTGGAAGCGAAATTCAATTTAGTTCGCTGTTAGTGCCGCTGGAGTGGTGCTCTGAGCTGAAGGCGAGCCCTTTGAAATTCATTAAACAAAATAAATTATACCTAATGTTAACAGCAAACGTACATTACTACTTTTGTAGACTTAGAAGAAAAATTCAGATTTAGTTCTACCAGTATTTTTTTTTGGTCGGTTATGGTGAAGCCCTTGTTCTAGTATACATCGCCATAATACAGCATTACAGTTATGACAGCACATTTTAAAATTTGTCGTACTTACCTTTGGAGTCTTAAAAAACTGAACCACTATCCAATTCCCACAAATGTGGTCCCAGAATTAAACTAGGAACATTCGTGTCACCATGCAAGAAGTTAACCGCTGCTTCACGGAACTTGTTCTGTCGACAAGTAATACAATATATATTATAGGTTGTTTTAAAAATAAATTCTGTTGTGCTAATCAGATGTAAGCAGTAAAAGTGTTAAATTTTTTATATCCACACAACATACATATTAAACTTAAACTATTACAGGAAGTAATTAAACGGCCGATATGAATCTGTGGCACGTTATAAGCGTGCCTTAATAAAATCATTTCACTAATGATTTAACCTTTTTTTGTATACGATGAAATGAGCAAGGCCGTTACCTGATAGTAAGTGATACGCTTGCCCATAACAATGTGGCGTTGGTTAAGATGGTATACACAGCACCACATTCCTCTCGTCACATTGAAAAGTAAATCGTAAAGTCTCAGTACTTGTTGCATATTACTATTTCGCGGTAGAAGAATTACTGGAGCTACCTTTTTTTTGTCGCGGGAGAAATCTTTAAAAGAAACCATGCTGGAGAAGTCATGGTTATGTGGGATTATTACCCGCTAAAATCTACTTGGTAGTCATCTTTAGTTCATTGTAAACGGCACCTGGATTTCTTGTGTGTTCTGTTCTCTGTTCAATTGTACAGGATCTCAATGTAATTTGTTATCTATTTATTGTTTCTTTGTAAATTTGTCCACTGTAGAACAGATTAATTTCTGTCTGAAGCGTATTTAGCTAATTAACAATATATAGTCCTAATCAAATGTCATAGCGAATCATTTCAAATGTGTCGCGATCAATCTAAGCCGCCTTTCAACGTCCCAATGCGTTTCATTTGTAATGCGAACTGTAATGAGTCACGGAGATGGTGATATAGAAATAGAATCTGCGGAGTCTTAGGCGCGAGCTGATCTGCTGCCGGCGGGCAGACGGCAGGATGAGTCGCCTAACTGCATGTTGTGGTGAAAGGTTTACACATATTCTAAACCAGAGTTCCCCAAACTTTTTTGTGTCGTAAACCCCTTGCCATGTGTTTCCGTGTTGTGTAGACCCCCTACTTACCTGATATTGATCTCCTGTAAATTTCTAACTGTA
>DWLS01001328.1:0-22391 GCA_018246255.1 Pachliopta kotzebuea | reverse complement strand
CACACACCCCTCCGGGCCCACCCAGGGCACCGGCGGAACGTCCGTAAAAGGATTCCGCCGCGTTAAAAAAAAAAAAATTATAATATTATATATTATATAATTGAGGATAATATATGTAGGTGGATGACCAGAGTCTTCTCTAGTATCCATGTCAAATTATAAACTTACTATACAAAGACAATTAGTTTATTACAAATTAATGACTTGTACAGAACAAAATACAGAATACTAAAAATTTTAGTTCAGTAACGGTGAAGCCTTTTATACCGAGCTTCATTTTTATCATTTAATATAAATATAAAATCTTTCGATACTGTATAAATACAAGAACAATATAGAATTACTAGCTATTAATATAAAAGTTATGAATACTTTAACTAATCGTTCTAGTTTTTTTAAGGAAATAATCTTTAGTGGAAAGGTTAAAGTACCAATAAAGCGGAATAGTCAATAACTTAACAAGTTTTCATCTAACAAAATTAACTTAAATGTAGAAAAATAAAAACAAAAACTGTTAATTTCGGACAACGGAGATCCATATTATGTTAGTAAAAATTTAAAAAAACTATGTTAGTATTCTGTTTTTATTAGCGACATTGTCCTTATATAAATATTATCACCATAATAAAATTGTTACTATTATCTTTATATAATTAACCAGAAACATTTACATTACATTTTTACTCAAAGAATTATTCTGAATATAATTAAAACACATATACTAATATTTCTATGATTACTACGACCTGCTTTGGTACATTATGATTTTATCTATTTATATCCGGTTATTAAAACATTTGAACTCTTAGTCATCAGTTGTAATATTTTTAATACTTGATTGTAAGTTATGTGTTTGCTTATAACATGGCGCTGGTTATTTTTTTTTAGATTTATAGCCACGCGATTTGATACATGGGCTTTATGGTGCTGGTTTAAATGGTTTGTACAGCACCACAACCCCCTTGTCGCTTTCAAACATGAGTTACCGTTAATTTCACTAGCTAACATAACTATTGAATATGCACTGTTAAAAAGTACAAAGTTTAATCCGCTAATTGTTTATGCTTTAACTGGACACGGAGGCTTTGGCCAATATCTATACAAATTTAAACGCGAAGACGTACCGTCTTGAGCTTGTGATCCTAACGTTGAAGCAAGTATTAGGCACCTTCTTATAGATTGTCCAAAATATTCAAGAGATAAGACAGATATTGAGATGAGAATGGAGAAGAAGATAAGTAAAGAGAATCTAAGCGAAATAATAATGTCGCATAACAAAGAAGTACTTTTAAAATTTATGGAAAAGATTACACAGGATGCTGTTAAAAGAAATAAAAATAATTAGCAAGTAACAGTGTTCATTTATCGGCTTTTGCGATTGGTTGATAAAAATTATAAAAACTAATAAGTATTTTACAAGCAAACAAGTTCTCCGACTATAGTCTGAGGAATAAAAAAGTATATTTAAAAAAAAAACCTTACTACTGGAATGTAAATTTTTATACCACTCAGGTAGCAAACAAGTATACAGTCTTCCTGATGGTAAGCACTTACCGCAGCCTATAGACATTACTATAGTAATGTCTGCACAGTACTATTTGCCAACTGCAAATTGTTCTGCGGTGGTACCTAGACGGTCTCTGGCAACAGAGACCTACCACCAGTGTATAATTGGTATTTTATAATTGTCAAAATTTTTCTCGTGTTCATAAATATTATTTTTTTTATAACAACTAAGAGGCAAACGAGCAAGACGGGTCACCTGATGGTAAGTGTTTCACCGCCGCCCACGGTCACCAGCGACGCCAATACATTGCCTACCCTAAAAGAGCATAAGAGGTGGGAAAGGAAAGGGAAGGAGAAAGGTCACAGAGGGTGAGGAATTGTGGGACAGGGAATAAAAAGACAGGAAGGGGCCAACTGATACTCATTCCTGCACGCAACGCAACAGTCCCTAGAAAATCTGTTGCGATTCGTGTAGTATAATAAAAGAGCCAGTTGCTATTTGGGCCCCGAGGTGGAGGGATAGGGATAAGGGCGTCGGGACTCTCACTCACCAGTCGAAACGCGGTGGTCTCTAGGAGCTCCCCACTTCACGCTGATTTTCTTTGATATGATGTGAGTAGGTGATTTAAGAAAATTTCTTTTATTCAATTCTAAATTGTCTCTTCGTACTTTTGTTTCAGTATGTCACAGAGAAAATGGGAGGTGCCGAAGGCACGAAATTGGATTTGGATTTCATGGAGATGGAAAGGGTGAGTTAAAATATTTTCAATTTATTATTTTGTTTTAAAGCAACTTAGTTTATAAAGAATATCAAGTAACAAGGTTTGTATTCAGAGCAATCGAGGTAAAGATACACGGAAACCGCAAAGCAACTATTATATATGTGTTAAGTTTTTTTTTATCCGACGAGGATAGCAAGGCCTGATAGTATGTGATACGCCCGTCGTCGCCTTGAGACAGAATATTGTGTCTCGTTACCCTAATAATTTCACTAGTTACAACATCCTTCAAATCGGAACATGAACAGTACTGTTTATTGACTGCAATAGGAATTGCAGCGGTACCTATTTAAACCACTTCCTCCAACAGAGACCTACCGCTAGTGAATATAGACAATGTAGCCAATTGACATCAGTTGTAAAGAAGGTTCTAGTTTAGTTTAAATTTTTCAGTTACTTTAAATTAGCTTTAAACGGAGAAAGCTACGGGTCACATACAACTTAAGAGACCTTAGCCAGCATTTTCTGCTCGGTACATTTTGCTTATCAATAAATAAGGTTCTGCCTTTCCACCAACCTGCATTGGGCCAGCGTGGTGGAAGATAGCCCAAGTATGTCCTTTATTGAGAGAGGCCTTTTTCCAGCATCTGCTGATGAAGAAGAGAAAGCTAATATCCTTTGTTTAATATGCGCCCGTTTTATTTAAATCTCCGATACACCTGTTAAAATAAGTTTAATACAGTAATCAGAGTGAAATTTCATATCTACTAACATTAATTTAAGTAAAAGTATTTTATCATCGAATAGTACTGGTACTGTATTTCATGTTGTCAGCAAAACATTCGCGTTTTTATTTGTTTCCAAAACAACAGAACCCATGTTTGTTATTTTAGTAAAGCGTTTTGTTAAGAGAATGTGCGAAACTCCACATCCGTTTTACATCAATTTACATACAATTCTGTGTAAGCGGCTCTTGTTTTTTAAGTTATTATAGAGAATTATATCGTTGAAGATGACTATCTGGTGTTTCTTTATATTAAAGAAAGAAAGAATGAAAAATATTTAATTCAGTCGGCCTGAAAATACATAGAAATTGCACCAAAAAAACATAAAATATAAATATGAATATTAAAAAGAAACAATAGCAGTAGGAAGGTGAACAGGATCCAACTCAGCAATACTCCAGCAATTAGCAGAAGCAGTAGTATTCTGTTGGATCCTTATGCATATGCAGGGGTGCGAGACATCCATGTAATAGCCTTAATTCTTAATTAAATCTAAATAAAAATTGTACTTTCTTCAAAATTAACATCCATCTTTTGTAACACATCTAAAGACACTTACCTGGCTCTTGCTACTATGTACTACTATATTGTATTAAATATTATGTGTGGGCGATGACTGATATAAATCAGCATTGTTGACAAATCTTTGTGGTTTTTTCAATGATTTGTAAGTTTATGTTGTATATGTATAATTGATAATTAAATTAAAAAAAAATTGATTAAAACAACTAACGAAAAAGGTGGTATGGTAAAGCTGTAGCTGTAAGGAATTTTAAAACAGAGTAATTATTAATAAAATTACGTAAATAAATTTATTACTAATAAGTGTGCTTAAGATTAAAAAGTACTGTTTCACTAAATTCATAGGCGTTATATTAGTTCTGAAGTCGTGATAATCTATTGCTTTGAACGTTGGCCTTCCACTCCGAAGGTACCGGGTTTGAATCCGTCCTGCACCAATGAATGTTTCAATGTATGTGTAGTTAGTATAACACAAACTAATAACATGTGCTTCGACGGTGAAGAACATCGTGAGGAAATATATACTTGCCGGCGTCAGTGTTCCCGTCCAATTACGATGTGGGCATCTTCAAGAAAAGAGTGAATAGGCATTTGCTAGGTTAATGCGCTTTGCCATCATCGATCACATCTTCACTTAACACCAGGTGGGATAGTGGTCAAGCATTAACCTATACATAAGTAAAAAAAAAAAAAATATCTATGTCATGACCATCCGTGGTCGGACTAGTACGTGAAATGGAGAAGACAATGGAAACCATTCCATTATAACTAACAAGGAAGTCGTCCTTCACTTCACATGATGATCATGACCCTCAGTCATGAGAAAATACGATTTAAAAGATATTCGTTCTAATTAAATTCCAAGGCTTTATTGATTATCGATAAAAATTTACATTATAAGAATTATTACTTTTTTCATATTTTGATGTAGCTATGATAATATCTTCTAGATAGAAACAACATCGACTTGAATTAAACTTTTGCAACAAACTACTTGTTTAAAATAAAAATTATAATGATATTTATAGGAGAAATAGTTTCACAAAACCTTTTAACGTTATATGTATATTTTTTTTCTCTAGAAAACAGACGTAACATGCGAGTTGGTGGAAGAACTTCAGACGAAAACAAAAGAATTCCTCCAGCCTAACCCCACGGCTAGAGCGAAGATGGCAGCAGTCAAAGGCATCAGCAAACTTAGCGGGCAGGCCAAGAGCAACACTTACCCGCAACCTGAAGGAGTATTAGGCGATTGCATGCTTCTCTATGGAAAAAAACTTGGCGAAGATACCGTCTTCTGTAAGCATTAGAGACAATATACTATATAAGAGTTTCACAAACTCTTCTGTGTCGTAGACCCCTTGGCATGTTTTTCCGTGTTGGGTAAACCCCCTACTTACCTGATATTAATCTCCTGTAAATTTCTAACTGTAGTGAAGTTTAATGTTAAAAAATTAAAGTAAAAAACATCAACGCATGTTAATTTATACATTTATTAGTTGAATTTAAATTAAAACTACTCAAAATAAAATTTTGTGTCTGTTATGTAAAATATACGTAACATTAAATAAACTATAAATAAAATAACATAAGCAATAAGTCAATATTTTTAGTGAGAAGGATGTCTTGAGATCCACTATTGTGAACCCCAATTTTCATTTAATGGACCCCCAAATTTTTTTCGCTGACGTAGATCTGGGGGTCGATATAGACCACTTTGGGAATCACTGTACTATATTTTAGATATTTATACTCTTACATAAACGGCGTACTCTTACATAAAGGTTCATGAATATTATTTTACGCAAGTTTAAAATTTATTAATAAAACATTTACTATTATAGTTAGTTTTTTTTTATTTATTTATTATATTCAAAAGAAAATTATATAGTTTTTTTTTCTTACTTAGATTTCTTAAACCTGATAAGGTTTGTATGATATCTGCACGTTCTCGTGAATATATATAGAAGGTATTTTTAACAAAACTAGTATTTAAGTAATACAAAAACTTGTGTACAATGATATACCCACTTAATGGGTTGAGTACTGTCATTGCAAAAACGTTTTGTTTTGTGTAATTAATTACCATTCTTGCTGTAAAATGAATAAAGTTTAGGTTTTAAGTTTGCCTTATTAATTAGTTCCTTATTAGTTATCAACACACTATCATCAGAGAAGAATAGATGAAAAAAACAGTAGAGTTAATCTCTTTGTATTGTTTATGTACTCTCGTTATATACTGTCACATACTCAGTAGGTTATCTTATATTAATGTCGCCGGCTCACCTTGTGGAAGGCCTTTCAGTATAATGTTATTTTAAAGTAACCCATAGATTTGTTGTTGCAAGCGTTAGTATTCATGTACCTAAATAAATATTGTTTTTCAGCGCAATGCTTGATTGAAATGGGAGAAGCGCTAAAGCAGATGGCTGATGTGAAATATTCTCTCGACGACAACATCAAGCAGAGCTTCCTCGAACCTCTACACCATTTACAGACCAAAGATCTCAAAGAAGTTATGGTATGTACGTTTTTATAATGTCATAGAAAGATCGATACCTGTACGATCCAGTTTCTACCACTCACACCACCAAAGTCATCAATCCATCAACGTATTGTTTAGTCATAATATTATAAACGTTGATTTAAACGATTTTTTTTTTGTTTTAGTAAATGCGATATTTAATATCACATGAAATTGAAAACATTATCCTTTACAGAGACATTTTAACCTATGTAATAACTATCTCATATATACATAGCATTTAAATGCGCATATAAAACAAAATTTTTCAAAGAATCGATTTTCTTTATCTTTATTAAGTTCTTTATGCATTTATCATCAAATTTAAATGATTAATATTATATATTTCTGATATAAGTCCATGATATCCCTGTTTTAGCACCACCGAAAGAAACTGCAGGGGCGCAGGCTCGATTTCGATTGCAAGCGCCGTAGACAGGCTAAAGGTAATTTTTTTTAACATAAAGCATATAACAATAACATATTAATAAATTTAATTTGATGAAGTGACGAGAATGAGCCGTTCACTTAATTGTAAGTGATACATAGCCGAGAACAATGTGGTGCTGTATACCATCTTAACTAACGCCTTGTTATAGGCAAGCGTATTACTTATCAGGTGAACGATTTGCTTGTCTCGTCGTCGCAAAAAAGAGAGGAGGTTAACAATTTTGTACTGCACGCCACTGTAATTATGTTTTAAACTATTTTAATTATGTGGTTAATTATAAGTTCTCTAACATTGACTACGTCGAGTTAAATCTGTAACTAACTTTTGGCTTTTTATTTCTTCATACCAAGGACCAGGTAGGGTCAGCCCTTATATGAGTCCAAGTAGCGGTATTCCTAGACAGGGTACGTTTAGAATTGATGTAGAAATAATGCTAGAAAGTAAGCAGGTGTAAATGTTTGAACTTGTTTATCTTGTCCTATATGAAACGCTCGTTTCTTCCATATTCCCGCCATGCGCCCGCGACGATCACGCGCCTACGCCATTTTCTGCCTGGTTTTCTTTTCCACGTTTGGTCTGTATTTTTTTGTTTCTCTTCATGTTTTACGTTATTTTCATAATTTTGCTTTTCTTAATTCATTGACAAGCTAATTCATTTATTATTTACGTTTTGTAACATTTTGTTTTCCTTTTTTTAATTTTTGTTTGTGGGCCTTTTGTCGCGATGTTGTTTGAAACTGGCGTACATCAGGTGCTCACATTGCAGACGAGGAAATCCGACAGGCCGAGGAGAAGTTCGCGGAATCGCTGCAGTTGGCCCAAATCGGCATGTTCAATCTGCTCGATAATGACGTAAGTACAAATTAATATAATAATCTCAATGTGTGGGTGTATGTACAAAATTCTGAAATTATAATTCGTAGTCACTCTTAAGTACCGTTCATATATCAGTAACTGAATATTGTTAGGTGGAGCAAGTGGCCCAGCTCAGCTTCTTCGCAGAAGGCCTCTTGGAATATCACCAACAATGCACAGAGATACTCAAAGGATTGGTATCTACTCTCATGGAAAAGTAAGTTTCGAACTGGTTATTAATGGTAGGTTTGTTGGTCTGTCATGTGGTTTTGTCGTTTTCTAGTCGGTGGCACATAGTTGTTTATTCCTTGTGCTTAATATTATAGTAAAAGGTGCGTGGCTCCAACTACCTATCTTAAGCTTTATGAAAAATACTTTATGAATAATATTAATATAATAAAGAAAACTTTTTAAATATATATAAAAAATATTACTTACTCATCAAATGATTAAGTTTGATTAGCAATAAAAGAAAATTACTACCGTTGACTATGATATTATATAAACTAGACTCAGTACGAGATCTTAATTCTATTTAAAATACTTGAATACATGCAAATGAATAATTGTTTCGATTTTTAAGGAAAGAGGAAGCGGTTAATCGTCCAAAGATGGAGTTTGTACCGAAGACACTCGCCGACCTCCACATAGAAGGCGTGCACGATTTGAACAATGGTAGGCGGTACGGTTCCACACAGAGTCTATCCCGCACCCGTAACCATATCCCACCATCCTCATCTGTAGGAGACTTATCTGTAGACCCGCTCCGGGCTTGGGAAGAGCCCAGGCACCTATCCCGACCGGAACCTAGGCACCCATCCCATCCGGAACCTAGACCCGCCCTCGGCTTCAGACCTCATCCGGCGCCCCGGCAATACAACGGCAAAGACCCGTGGACAGGTGAATTATATCTTTTATTTGCTACGTGGTTTTTTGTTTGATTTGACTTTAGGTTTGTTGTTTAAATGGTGAAGGAGGAACATATAAAGATTTTAGAGTACCAAATGAATTACCTATATTATGTTATCAGATAAAGTTGCGGGTTAATTATGTGATATATTAATTTTACACTATTAAAACAGAGCACCTTCATAAGATTCTTGTTTTGATTCAAAACCATTCAGCATAAAAAGAGTATTTAAATTTTTTTTGAATAACTACTGAATCGGTAATAATTTTAAATCTAATTTACTATGCCTGGCTCTAAATATTTGATAGCCAATTTTCTGAGCAATCACGCCGCACCATCCACAGCCTCGCTGTCTTTTAACAAAGGTCAAAAATCTGCAGAAAATACCTCAGAAGAGATCACCTATAAAGTTTTATTTCACTCAAATAATAAAAAAGATATCCAAAGTCAATTTTTTATGTTGTCTATGTTCGTTACCGGAAAACACGCTTATTGAAGGTGTATTAGCACTGCTGCGTTGCTTGGTGGTGGTACACTCATTATCACGTGAACATTCAAAAGCAAACTCTTAACATCATGCACAATATTGGTGTCAACTATTCTTCTCTGAATTAACTCTTCCATTACTCATAGAAATAATTTTGTCATAAATCATATTTTTCTTTTATTAATCTCCGAAAGGGAACATTTCTAACATTCTTTTAACAAGAAGCCGTGGAGGCTTTGTTTGGGAGGTGGCACTTAATCCTCATCATGGTGTGGGTTCGATCCCCACGACCCTTACGCATCTGGTGAATGAAAATTTCAAAACAAAACTGACACGTTCCAAGAACAAAAGGTTCCGTGGACATGTGACATTCCAATGCCAAATAGCACTTTCCCATCATGCTGGGTAAATGGCTTTGGTTGTCTCATGAGAGAATGTCCTCTAGCAGGAACTAGAAGAGACTCGTAATATATTTTTCTACTATTACTATTTTTACAACTACGGACTATATTTATTTATTTTTATACTTACTACTTCAGATACTACTTACTATATATTATGTTTATTTTTTATCTGTAGTTAATAATGATTTTTTTTGCTTTTTAAATGTAGGTAGAAACACAATTCACGGTTGTAACGGGTTTTGCCGGAGTAGATAGCTGTTTCAGGTTTGCCGAGACGTCTTCTCCTAAACTCCTTCCCAACTTCCCATTTATTTACTATATATTTGTATGAATATATGAGAGAGTAAAGAAAGAGGTTAACCACCGATACATTTGTTTTGATATATTCATTTTGATTAAATGTAAAGTTAAACAGTGAATCTCTTTCTTTATGTGTATCAACATATATTTAAAATGATAGCCGGTGTCTAAAAGAAATGTTGTAGTTCGTTGTCCTTGGAAATTGTAGTCTATTCCATTGGTGTTTTTCCGCCTTTCTGTAAACATTTTCTGTATCAGTAAAACACTGAAACAGCATTCACTTGCACCATCGAAATAATACTTACTTAAATACGGTACACTAAAAAAAGTCGGAAACGGAAATTTAATAAAATTGCGGTAAACGATTATAAATACTATACGATACTTATACTTCAAAGAAAATATCTATATACATATCTTAAATTGCTCTTAGTTTTGATTTGTTTAGTAAAACGAAATTGTGTATAGTTTCATACATGCAACAATGGCTATGAAGGTTTCACGTTTGAATGAATTATTTAACGGTCACAGTATATTTTGTTTTGAATTATCGAGTTGATATAGAAGTTTGGTAATAAACTGAGGATGGAATCATTTATTTATTTGCGTCGTGGAGAAGGCGGCTCTCACGCGGGCTCCCCCGAACACAAGCCGCCTTCCAACCTCGAGCTCTTCCCGGGAGCTGCCAACGCGCAACGCTCCAACCAGGGTAACACACACAAACACAGTAAAACACACATACGAACATAACACAAAAATACTACCAATATATATAGGTATTATTTTCCTACGCTTTTGTATGTTATCAACACAAACAAATGTGCAGTTATGCAGTTACAAATGTGTGAGTTAACAATTACTGCTTCTTGAAATTTCATAACAAATTTTGTTATATAGAAATAGAAAAATTATCTCAAATATTTAGAAATTATATTGTAGTATTATGGTAGTAATCACTTTTTTGTATTTAACATGATTGTAGACAAAATCCGTTGGCCAAGTCAGCGTTGTTGTGATTGTCATATTTGGAAAAGCTCCAAGTGACATTAGTAGATACAACAAGAGGATTGTTTATTATTAAAATTCACTACATAAAATTTAAATTATTCATACTTAAAAGATATTCATTTATACCTCACTCGATGAATACTTGAAGTATATTTCCTTTCTACTTTCTTTCATCTTTTCTATATGCTAAGTGACTTATAGTTAGTCATATTAGCAACCGTAGTTATTATATGAGTGCATGTAAACATTTATCATGGGATGTATTTTACTATCGCTAATTTGTTTTTTACTTTGCATTTCGTAGTCACGTCAGCGTTGGCTCTAAATAATACGACATCAAGCCATTTATTAATATAAGGCCTATTTCAATCAACTTTATCATTTTAACAGACGTCTACCGATGCTAAAATAACGTGAATAGTTTGGCTAAATTTCATAATGCTTTGGATATTTATTATTTTGCGAAATCGTTGTGTGAAAGCGCTTGTTTCTGTGTTTCGAGTTTGTGAAGTTGATGCGAACTTTATTTTATAAGACTTTGTATTAGGAATCGCAGTGTTTGCTTCACAGCATGTAATTCGTATTTTCTTCATTCAGATCGAAAAGTAATCGCCATTTTCTTATTCACCAATATTTTTAAAAATTCAAGAAATAATTTATATTAAGGGAGAACTCTTTCTCCCATTTCTTATTGTAATAAGTAACGGCGAGTACTTTCGGATGTATTTTCCGAATTAATTAACGGATGTTGAAATGGATAATTTGTGGTAATGCACCAGCTTCGCCACTACCGTCGCCTGTTAAGTCCCCCGCGCGGACGCCTATGGCACCAGCGAAAGGTCCTTGCTGCACTGCTCTTTATGACTTCGAACCGGAGAACCAGGGAGAGCTGGGATTCAAGGTATTCATCATAATTCAACCAAAAATGTTCATGGAAAAAATCTTAATTACCTTAGGTCTTGGACATATTCAAAGTCTATAACTTAACAGTATTAACTAATGAAGTTTTATATTATTTTCATTGTAAAACTTATATTCTTCTAATTAAAAAACCTTTAATATAAATTGTATTGGAAACTAAAATGAATATATAAATTTTCCATTATTAGTATTATCAAAATCCCTTTTTGTATGTTTTATATATGGAGAGAAAAAAATTACTAACGTGTATTGTTAACACAGGAGAACGACGTGATCACGCTTATAAGCAAAGTCGATGAAAACTGGTTTGAGGGCTCCGTCAACGGAAAGACCGGCTACTTCCCCATCAGCTACGTTCAGGTCACCGTACCCTTGCCAAATATGTAAACGTACTCACACACAACACGATCATTCCTTTATTGTCAATCACAAAACCACTTGATATTTCACTGCGCGGATTTCATTACAAGAACGCTTATTCACCTTTTGTTAAAAATTATTACTTATATTTATGTATCACCTATGTAACTTAAATTTATTATTCAAACGTTATTAACGATTTAACTGTCTCGGTGGTTAAGCACTTGCCTTATAATGATGTGTAATCTGGTTCGAATCCAGGGCACATAACAACATCGCAGTTTTGGCTGAAGATATGTGACATCATCCACAGACTCAATTATTACTTCACACCATATAAAATTGAAGCGAACTGTTAACCCATGGCAGACAAAAAATCATCACGACCAGGTGCAAATCAGTAGCATTTGTCTTTATTTAGACATTTTCTATGTACGTATGTATGATGATAAAGCATAACTTTCCAGATCCTATTTTAATGATTTTAAGTGGTATATATTCTCTTGTAATTGTATTAAATTGTCGTTAGTTTCTAAAAAAAATATTATATGGCGTTTATGTAAGTAAAGGTATTTTTCATTAACCTAAAATGTGTGTAGAAAGATAATCTATCTCGATCTAAATGATTTTCTTGTTGCAGACCATCGGTTAATCTGTTCATTTTCTCAGTATTAATATATGACAAATAAAAGTATTTATGTCTGTTACAGCATCGCTCAAAGAATACTAAACAATGTATTAAAAATATTATCTGAAAGTAAAAACTTTTAAAATAAATGTCATAGACAAAGTATATTTCATCAATCATATTCTTTTTTCGATTATTATCAAGAACACGACCTGGCTGTATGGACTAAAGTCCTTTGCCTCTCCCATTCGGGATAAATTAATATCATCATCATCCATATTCTTTTTTAAGTATTTACAGTTGTCTTATATTTTCTTCATATATTTGAATTTCTGCGAATAGAAATGTTATAAATATATATATAAGTATTATATACAAAAACAATAATTCAGCGTTGTTGCAAGTTTGTGTATCGAGATTTTTTTTTAATTTTTGTGGTAGGTACTAAGTACGCTACATTCTGGCTCTTGGCAGCATTTAAAAACGGTGATATTTTTTTTTAATTATCTTTAATAATTAATATTAACTTTCCGATATATGAGTGCGTTTTATCATTTTTTTTTACTTTATAATAAAATATTAGTTTTACGACGTAAATAAGTTTGTATGAGATTAGATTTTATAGTTATATATCTTTGCGAGTAGTTACCTATCTTTAATAAAAAATTGTGTATGTCAGTCGTGACGCTGTGACTATCAAAAATCAAGGAAGTATATGTCGTTACATCTTGCCTGATCACGAGGCGTTTGATTTAAAAATATAAATAAAAAAATCATTGTGATAAAGAAAATTACAAATTACATTTATTAATTTTTTCCAAGTCATTCATTATTCGTTTAATAATCAATCATTACAACCTTTCAATGTTCAATTGTCGTACATAAATTTACATACATTCACATCGTATACAAAACGGACCCCAGTTCTATCACTTTTGGCATATTAAAGACAATACCTAGATCTAATGTTAGACATATATATGTAAGTTCATAAAAATTATCGTTCTATCTTCAAGTGTCTATTTAATATTTAAGTATTTGAGCATAAAATATTTGTCGATGTTATGAAAGTGTTACAATTCGGTGTTTTGATGTGCGATACGGTATAAAGAGGCCATTGCTAACTTTACCAATATAAAAAAAAAACTTAGTATTTAACCAGACGCTCAGATTTTCAAACGCTATCCTTCCAAACGTTGGGCTTACTTGTTGTTGTACTAAATATTCTAATGACCTTAACATTCTCTAGCTAGTTGGCAGTTAAAGAGAATATTATATATTTTAATGTTATTCATCTGTATTAAACAGTGTGTTCTCGATGTCGTTTTGTAATAAGAATGACGCAACGGGGCAAATCGTATTTAATTCAATATGTATCCGGTTTATGTTTTTATTAATTAATAAATTACCAAAGACATTAGTTAATCATCCTTTTTTTTGTATTTATTATGTATATTAAAATAAATGTTTTATAATAAATACAGTCATGTACTTTAACTTTCATTTATATGTGGTTAATAAATTACCTGAATGCCAACAAATTTTATATTAGAATACTTTTGCCCCGGGTCTGTTTCTATGTAACGTATTAAATATTTGGTATATGTATTCTTGTTCATGTTAATGTAATCTAAACTATATAATTAAATAGATGATGAACTTGACGATTTACGAGGTGTATGTAATACAAAAGTTTATTTGTATTAAAAAAAATTATCCTGATCTTTGCTCGTTTCGCCTCCCAATAAAAATGTTAACAATCACGAAACTGTTTTATTTAACAAGCAATTTATATATAATTATCGTCATGGCATGTCATCTTTAAAGTGAAGTCATAGAAAGCTAATCCTGACTTCTGTAGTTTTTTGAACGGAATATATTTGCACCTGCAAACCAATACACATGTAGCAAAACTGTAACAAAATGTTCAATTACAGTAATGTTGAATTATAAAATACAGGTTCAATTAGGTCAAAACAGATAAACGAATCTAAATTATATTTTACAGATTTTTTACGTTTATCGATAATAAATGTTAGACAAACGATTCCAAGCAGCCGCAATTTTTATACCAGCGTTATGGTTTAAACTACAGCGTATCCCTATTATAAAAATCCAAGAGCAGCACGGCTTAAAATTTTAAGTATTTGTTCTTTTTGTTGTATTGTTGACCATATCTGAAAATAAAAACCAAAAAAAGGAATGTTAATTCGTTGTTATTTACTGTTTATATTTAAATATGAATGTATAAATTGAAATATGTGACTATCACTTTCATCATTTTAGTATATTGATATTTATAAATAAACATAGACCAATCAAAATGCCTGCTATGGTATTGCAGTAAATAATAGAATGTTTTGAAGAGGTTCAACCACGAATTATGTCGGTAATAACGGGCGTAAACCTATGTTATTTTTTTGGAATCATGTAATTAAATATAAACTCTTGAAAATATACGATAAGTGATGTAAAAAGTGCCGCAACAATGATCAGAGAGAGACTACTAAAAATTATTGAATTTTAAAACCACTTACTAAGCTTTATTTTTGAAAGATGGTAATTGTATTTAAAATACGTCACGTGTACTAACAAAACTAGTTTAAAGAAAATTTGCGTAACTCCCCTACAAACTTAAAAAAAAATTATGAAAAATTCGTCTAAACATACTCCTCGTGATAAGAACTACATAGTATTGAATTAGTTTAAATTTTCTCTTTTAAGGGTGTGGCGAAATAAACTTTCATGGGTAAGTGTCCCGAAATATTTTTTAGTAATTAAAGAGTCAAATTATATATTTATAAGTAGCAATTTTTAATTTGATTCTTGTGTTGCATGAACTGGTCATTAAAAGAACTTTGAATATAGGGATATTGATTATGCTCCTGTGTAATTGGTTGAAATTATTAAGTTTTTCCGATTACTATTTTTAAGAAATTAGTCAAAACTTGTTTTATAATTTACGATGTATATAATATACTGTCTCTGCTTTTTAATCTGTTCTCAATGTGATCTGTCAACATTTATTAAAGATCTGTTGTGTGACTTTTTGGACTTTTGTATGTAATTATTAGACGGGCGTACCGATACATAAGTGGTTCAATATTTATTTAATTTCTAATATTATTGTCCCACGTTATTATTGTGCAATAGGTTTTTGTTATTTATAGCAGTGTTAGTGCTTATTCTCTACATTATTTTACACCATTTAATGAATACTTAGTTCTTATAAATACACTATCGGCTGTAAACACGTTACACATATCTAATAAAATTCATATTTCTGTATGGATGAATAATGCCTGAGTCATTACTTTTTTATTTGCTAATTTAAGTACTTAAAGTAGCAGTGGCAAAAATGGCTGATTTAATACGCGGTATGGGGGCTCCAATTGGACCCCCTGTAAAGGATAAGTTAGGGTCTCCATCTACTGAATCTGAAGACGGCGGTGGTGATCCAGCGGAGTTAGCTGCAGACCTAGAGCTGGACGAAGCAGATGGACCTAGTACTAATGGTAATTAAACATAATATTTTTTATTACTATATTTTTCAATTTTTTTTTCTTTATTACTCTCAGCATGATCACGCGACGCTATAAATACAAAAATAAAACAATTTAATGAAATACTCATAGTTACCGAGGAAATGTAGATTATTGATTTAAAAATAAAAGTCCCAACATTTTTTTCATTAATATTATAATAATGATTATTATTATGTTGTTAATGTAATGCAATACCTATATACTTTTAAACATTTAAAAGTTGCCGGGGTATTCGGCAATTTCAAAGAACGTTTAAAAAAATTAACCTTATTTTGTTGATTCGCATATTTTATCAATTCAATTGTTATCAAATTGATAACAAACTTCGCCAACTTTGACAGTCCTAAATGTTTTCAAAAATAATGGATTATGTGTATTTTGTCGTCGTAAGAGCGCAGATTAAAATTTTCTTGTTTATAAACTTCGCTGTTTCTAACTTAAAATTTTTTCCTCAACTCGGCTTTGTATTTCCTCGAAATCGTTGATCATTAGCTCAAGGAGCTAAAAACAAGCTTTTTTGTAATTATGTAGGCCAGATCATACTTAACGATACACACCCAAGTAAATATAATATTAAAGCGCATTAGTCAAGAAATAGCCAATTCACTGTTCTTAAAAAGATACAAGAACAGAAAGTCTAGTTCCTACGGTTTATTCCAATACTTCGCTGTTCGCATTATGAAGAACGACGCGAAAACGTTGGTTTAAAAACAAAAGATGTCAACATGGGGATGAATCCTTGACGTGTAAATTTTTCTGATGGTAAAAGAGCAATATTAGAATCAAATCCAAAATTCCTTTGCACACTCTTTGTCATGTATTCCACAGAATAGCAAGACGCTACCTTACGTCTTAAATTTAAATTATCATGTTTAATACTGATCAGCTCAGTCACTCAATCAACTAATGGTCTGCATTCCTAGAAAACACAGGCCCTGCTAAGTCACTGTGGCAATTTTGGCCTTTAGCCCTGACTGCTATACTACGACATTTAGGCATAAGGATTGCTCGTCGTAACAAAATATCGAAATTCTTCTCCCTCGGTTAATCACTGCCTTGTCTACAATATGATTTTGCTTAGGCATAAAATGGAAAGATACTAACGAAGTTATATTCCTACTGCACTTTGCCAGAAAGTTTATCATGACCACAAAGGAAAATAAAATTGGCTCTTTACTTTCTATACTGTACACCCGCACTAGACATTAATCCTGTTGATGTAGGTCAGTCTATGCTGGACTATACAATTAATGGCTACTGAGACACACCATCATGGTATGTAAAGGTAGAAAAATCATTGACTAATTAAATAATAAACATAGCCCCTCAATCCAACTTTGTCAATATTACCAATTCCCTACAATTCTTATCAGTTGTATATTTTTCTTTAGGTGAACGACAAGCTGTGTTGGCTCCGCCAGAATCTGAATGGTACCATGGTCGTCTAGACAGGTATACATCTGAGGAAAGGCTGTGGGCTGCCAGTAAGCAAGGCAGTTATTTGGGTATGTAAACAGAGTAACAAAGTTTTTGCAAGTTATAAATGATTACTTACTTTGATTGAATGGGTACTAATGCTAATAATAGTTTCACTTGGCCTGCTTTGAGACAATGGACTATGTATATGCAACAATGTTCTCATGGTAATCAATTCTGATTGTGGCTGTTTTTATTTGATTACTTATTGTTTGAACAGAAAATAGGCAGTGTGTGTTTTACACTAATATTTTATTGTATATGTTGCCGGAAATGTATGTAATCTGTCATTGTATACAAATCCTAGGAAATGTGTACAATCGGATACTATTTAGGAAATGTATAAAATATTGTTTGAAAAACTATTTAATGCATAGATATCCTAGGAAATGTACAAATTTCCTCGGAATTGTATATAATTCTAATATCTTATTAGGAAATGTATAAAGTAAATGCTTTCTATAATAAAACACTTCTATAATAATATTTTTTTATTATAATGCTTATTGAGACAATCGGGTAACAATTCTACCGTAAAATAATAATAATATGTTCATATTATTTCACTAATTAAAACTTCTAAAATCAACTTTCTATTAACTTTTAACATATCACAAAATCAACTTATATTTATTCTTATAAAATCAATTAATTTTAGTAGTTACATACATTTCCTAGGAATTGTATACAATGACAGATTACATACATTTCCATTAACATATACATTTACAATTGAGTTTATTATCAAAAAAACTTTCTTTGTCTTAGGCTGTCTTCTGTGTATATCATTGAAAAGTTTTGGTTTTTGCAAGTAAAAAAATGTTATTTCCTTGTGCAAACTGATGATGATATTTTGTCATTATAGACAATGACAAATAAAAATTAATGTTAACAGAGATTTCATCCAACTCAGTGTTTAGAGTTTAGACTGGATGAAACCATAATTTGATGATTACAACAACAATCAAATTATGGTTTTAGAGTTAAGATTCAGTTTTTGTATTAAAACAGATCACAATTTTCATTATGAAACAATATTATTCACAAAATACTGATTTATATATAGAATTGTTTAATTTTAGTGCGTGAGAGTGACAGGAAGCCAGGATCATATGTCCTAAGTTATTTAGGACGGACTGGAATTAATCATTTCAGGTAAGTTGCTTTTTAATACTGCAAGTTTTTTTTTTAATTTTGTTATTGATGACTTTAACTTATTTAATGATTATTTTTTGTGGTTTGCAAGTGAAAGTTTTTAAAGATGGAGATTACATTGAATTTATGAAATCAATTGGGTTCAGTTCAGAAATGTTATTATTTATTTAGGATAACTGCGGTTTGCGGTGACTACTATATCGGCGGTCGCCAATTTGATTCATTAGCCGAGTTAGTGGGATTCTACAGTCACTGTTCAGATCTATTGAAACGTGAACGATTGGTGGAACCCGTTCCACCTCCTGAACCTGTTAACGACAAAAAGGTAAATAACATTTTCAACAAATTATAACTTTCTTATTTAGCCTAAACAAGTCTTAAATTATTTCATCTGGTAGTAAATCTCGCTCCGGTACTAACATGATCATGTTTTATTTAACAGCGTGTAGTTGCAATATTACCATACACCAAGATGCCTGATACTGATGAATTGACTTTTCAAAAAGGCGACATATTTTTCGTGCACAACGACATGGGTGATGGCTGGCTGTGGGTAACTGCGCATCGGTGAGATTATATGTATTATATTGTTCTTATATATCTTTCATTATTAATTAGAGAAGTTATTGAAAAAGAATAGTTCGGTTCTGCGGTTATATGATGTGGAATTTCATTGCTTGTAGAGGTGTTTTCGAATTGGCCGGGCTAGACCACATTTATACTGTAGACCAGCCACCATAGCTTTGCTGTTCTCCTACTGCTATATAAAACAGTTAATTTTGGCGTCTTCATTTATTGTATCAATCTTGCTCAACAATATATTAAATTGAGATCAAGTATCAGCCTGTTGTAGATTAAAAAACGTGTTGGTTTTAATAAAAAAACCATCATTTACTGGTACACTACCACTGGTAAGTACCAAATCATTAGTTTAACTAGAATTGAAGTCAAATATTGTTTACATCGCTATTTAATAATCATTCCTTCATTTAATCAAAACTGCTTTAAGAAATTGGTAAACAGTAAAAAGATATGCTATATCTCATATATACAGAACGGGGGAGCAAGGTATGATCTTCAGGGAGTTGGTTGAGGACTTGGACCCCTCCATTGATCCCAACACAGTCTTCTCGTGGTTTCATCCCAACTGCACTAAGAGTGAAGCGGTAGATATGTTGGTGAAGGCGGGCCCGGGAAGTTTTCTAGTCAGACCCTCAGACAATTCACCCGGCGATTACTCCTTGTTCTTCCACATTAACAATCAAATACAGAGGTTCAGGATAGAGAAGAAAGGAGTGAGGTACCTAATGGGGGGCAGGGTTTTCGAGTGTTTAGACGCGGTTATCAACAGATATAGAAAGGAACAAATTGTCGAAGGTCACACTTTAGGACAACCTGTGAGTATATTATTATTTGGAGTACTCACTTACATAATAGTCATAATTTTGTGTTGCCACAACACTATCTATTGCACAAAAAAAATATAATAGCTTTTATGCAAAAGCTATTGCTGCACAGAGATAACTGACATACGTGGTCCAGTGGCTGCTTACTAACCGTGTCATACGAAAGTCCCTTGCATCTGCAACCAAAGTAATATTTCTTTATTTAAAGAAATATAATAAAACATATCCAACACTCTTTCGTTCTTATGAATATGACGTAAAATTAAATTATAGTGGTATCACATTCTTAGAAAAAAAATATTAACGTCTGTTTTAAATAATTCGTTATACCAAAAACTAGAATACACTAAAAGGTATATCTGTGTGTTTGTTACGGAAAATGTTCATTATCTAAATTTACATGTGCAATCGTGTGTAGTGGAGTGGAGACCGATAAGAAATCGTTACAATATCCTCGTTAGATATCACAAATCAGTTTTAGTATATAATTGATGATATAGTATATATAAATAAATGTTTCATATAACGTGTGTTTTATTTATGAATAGTTGATAGCGGAAGGACATCAGATAGAGCCGCAACAAAACACAACTGGAGCGGCGGCGGAGAAAATTTACGCGACTCTGAGGGAGTGCAGAGATCAAATAGGTCTTAAGAAAATGAAAGGAATAAAACACCAAGGATATTTGAATAAGAAATCTGATAAAGCCGCGAAGAAATGGAAGGCGTTATATTTTGTGCTTTTGCAAGAGGGCACCGACACGCACTTGTATTTCTACGACTCGCCGAAAAGGACGAAACCAAAGGGACTGATCGATCTCTCCTGCGCATACTTATATCAGGTTTGTTAATTTCCTGAAATTAAACTTCCTTTAAACGGATATTGTAATAACACAAGTAGACGCTAATCAAATTAGGGAAAACGTATTTACGTAAACCGCTACATATATACATTAATTTAAAATTGCTTGTAATTAAAGTTTAATATTTTGGTTCAAACTGATTTTTAATTTAGACGCCTTACTTTAAGTATTTCTATGAAAATTTTCTATATTCAATTTAAATTTAATCGCTTTTTACTATTGACGAAGATTTAATTGCAACAGTATATTACTGTAACAAGTTATAATAAAGACGAGACGAGCAAGGCGTTCACCCGATGGTAAGTGAAATGCTTACAAATAACAATGTGGCGCTGGTTAAGATGGCACACACAACATCACATTGCCTCATTACGCGAGTAATTTCACTGGCATATCCTACAAACCAGACCATACTAATGTTTGTAGAAATAAGACCTGCGGTGGTATCTACCTAGACGGTATCTGGTAACAGAGACCTACCACCAGTACATGGTCGTTGTGAAATTTTTGGTTATGCACATTATGATTTTTTTTACTGTGCCCCTAATCTACTTTGAATAAGAAAAGATATCTTTCTTAGTATTTCTAGTATTGAAGACCTTATATAACAAGACTCACAAATAGAACAAACTGCCTTAATTATTTCACCTTCCACAACCACAATCACTCAAAACGATATATCCTGTTATAAATGTTAAAGATGGACTATATGTATAATTTTAGGTCCACGAGTCTTTATGGGAACGAGAATTTTGTTTCCAATTGGTCGAGAGAGCACTGCCCTGTCTATCCACGCATACTTTCTTAGCGGCAAACTCTTCGGCAGAAGAACGCGCCTGGCTAGAGGCTTTGCGACCTTTATGCGTGCCGCAGCAGGCTCGGCATCAGTGCAAGGTATTTAATTAATAATAAAAAAAATAAAAATTATTTTTCGCTCGGTTCAATAAATACCTAACGTAGTTCAGCAGGTTAAACCTTTTATTTTACTTGTTAAGTGTTACTCTCATCAAAACTTCCACTGCTTGAAGCCATCTAGTTCTTTTCTTACCATCGTATTTTACACAAAAAAGCGATGAGGACTAGCAAGATTGTCACCTGTTGATGATTCACCTGCTTATAATTAGGTGATGGTAATTGTGTGCCGTCTCTGACAGATCCGGGGTATCTCATTCGTAACAGCTGATGCTTTCGCGGTAGGTTTAGTGGGTCGGGGCCGCCCAGGCCGAGTCCCACACACCCCTCCGGGCCCACTCAGGGCACCGGCGGAATTTCCGTAAAAGGATTCCCCCGCGTGAAAAAACAAAGGTGATGGTAACTGTAATTACGTACTGAACCAAGTTGTGCTTATCGCCACAAGAAGGAATGTCTTGATAAATCAAGTATTGTCGCTAGCTACAGCGTGCTTCAAACCCAAACACAGTAATGTTTAGCGACAGAATAACCATCTTATTGTTACTATTATGTATAGCAGGTATTCTTTGTGTCACCCATTCACCCGTCCCCTTTTCATCACCGGACGACAAGGCGCACGGCGAGACTCCATCCTTATGTTGTAAACATCCCCAG